>VMDR010035140.1:0-10855 GCA_007922815.1 Macrotus californicus | reverse complement strand
CATGTCCCTTTTATAACAAATATTTTGCAATGTCCTCTTTTAAATTATGAAATTCATAGATAGTATAGTATATCTACATTCACAAGTTTAAAGCATTATATAATGCTCTAATATATAGGAAAGGTCAGTTAAAGGAAGGTCATTTATATTTTAGAAAGAAGTAACATGTACTTCTATATGTAAATACCTGGGCCTGGCACAAGAAGCCAATGAATTAGTTGGATGTGTATACCTAAATACAGAATTATTTTTAAATCCAACAGCTACAAAAACAGACTGATACAGTTGTATTTCTGGTGACTCAAACACCATGAGTAGCACTGCCTTTAGTGATGTGATAAATCTTAAAATGATGAATCTTAAACTAATTAAAGACATTTTCCAAAGTAACTCAGCTAAGCAATAAAGTAAAAATTTTAATTTGGATGTGTATGACTCCAAACAAACTAGGACTAGATGATAACTTTCTTAATGTGAAAAAGAGCACCGACAAAAATACTTATAGAAAATATAATATTTAATGGTAAATGTTGAAAAGTATTTCTTTTGGGATTGGGAAGAAAGGGTGTTTGCCATCACCACTTCTATTCAACCTAGTAGTACTAGTAGGCCTAGCCAGTGCAGTGATAGAAGAAACAAAAGCATGACATTTAAAGATAACATGAGTATTGATACTATCAGTATATATAAAAAAAGAAATACAGGAAAACTATTAAAATTAATAATATTTAAAAGGATTAAAATCACTTAATTTCTGGAATCAATTTACCCTAATACAATTTATGTAACTTATGCCTCTCTGATCTAAAATATCACACAAAGCTATTTATAATCTAGCCCTCTTATTATTCCTTTTCTAATTTTAGAAACTTCTGCCAGGTTAGGCCAACATCAGGTATAAGATGTATTTCCAGGCTTTAAAGGATTTACATACAACTAAATAAAATCTGTCCAACATGTGGTCAAAAGCAAGCTGTCCCAGATAGATCTATGTATAATGCTTTTCTGTAGTCTAACAGTCCTATTTGAAATTTGTTTCCTTCAGAAAAAAACTAGTCATATGTCAATTATATCTCAAAGCTGGAAAAATAATTTAATAAAATTTCAATTTCTACCCATGAAAAAAAGACATTAGTAATGCTGAAAAATTCTTTCATTCTTTTCTTATATCTATGACCTATCACATGTCACATAGGCCAAAGGTCAAAATCTTTCCCATACTGACACCACTGAAAAAAGTGAGAGCCACATAATGCAATCTATCCATCCATCTATCCATCCATCAAAAATTTATTGAGATTCTACTGACATTGTTGTGGTCCCTAGGGTAAATGTGAGAACAAAGTTGAGTGCCTGCAGTCATGAAGTTTGCATATTTGATGACGATGATGACAGCCATGATGACAACAGCTGCAAATCTTTAGAAAGTGTGTACTGTACACTGCTCTAAGCACATCACATGCATAAACATAACAACCCTTTGATATAGGTATTTCCCTCATTTACAAATGAGAAAGTTGAGGCATAGAAAGGTTAAGTAATTTTCCCAAGGACTCACAAAGAGAAAAGTAGCAAAGCCAGAATTTTACACCCATTTAATCTGCTGGCTCCTGATGCTAAGCTCTTGAACCACTAGTGTATTTCAGTTGTGATCATTTCTATGGAGAAAACTAAAATAGGGTAGAGGATATTGGAGGAGAGGATAATTTTACAGAGTGGTTATAGGATTTTTTTTGGATACCCTACTGCATATTCTGCCTATTTAACATCTCCCTTTGAAAGTCCCCTCAAACCTTCTCTTCCCACTCTCCCAATTTTAGTTAATAATGAGTCCCATCCTTGAAGTTTACTTAGGCCAAAGTGTCACCTGATTGGTCACAATAGGATACGCTTATGTTGGTTAACAAATAACCTCCAAATAAGTGACGTGACAAGAAGTTTTTATCTTGCTCACGCTGAGTTCACAGCAGCTCTAGGCAGTTATTCTCCAAGTGGTGACTTTACCATTCCAGCTGTTTTGATCTTGTGGCTCTGTAATTTGAACAAAAAGGCTCCTTTACAGCAGGGGGAAAAACCAGAAGCATACAGAGACCTCACACTGCCTCAGTCAAGCACTTCCTTATACAATTCATTGGCCATAACTGGTTATGCTTCTCTCTCCCATATGACATTGCTGTTTGTCCCATTTACCTGTCCTCCCTTCCTTCCATCAGTCAATCTATCCATCTTTCCTTCTAGAAATACATATATCTACTCTTTGCTTCTATCCAAACATTCCATCCTTCCCTTCTTTCCCTTCTCTCTCTCTCCAGCTTTCTTTGTAGCCTTCTGTCTGGCATTCCTTCTGTTCATTCAAAGTAAAGGCTGTTCCTTCTTTTTCTTTATCTACTCAAAGGAATACCATCTATGTGGTGGTGACTCCCAAATTTGTATTTTCAGCCTATACTTCCACTCTAGATTCCAGATATAGTCAGCCCACCTCCTTTGCTATATTACCTCTTAAATTTCTATCCAGATTCCAAGTGTTCCTATCATTTTCACCATTACCACTCTTATCCATGTCACCATCACCTCTCCTCAAGGTAAGTAGAGTAGTGTCCTAAGTGGTGTTCCTGTGTCTGCCCTTTGCCTGATACTCATCTTCTACCCAGTCCCAGTGATTGTTTTAAAAGTTAACTCACATCACATTCCAATCTCTATATAAAAAGAGAAGCAAGAGTATATGAAACAGAAAAACAAAGACTGATGGGACAGAGGAGCAAGAATAAACAAAGTGAGATGGGATTGGGGGTTGGATGGGAAAAGGGTCAGAAAAAGGGAGAGGAAGAAGGAGGAACAAACAATCAAACTGAAACTTCAAAATCCTGTCTGATGCAGTTTTCAGTAACAAAAACATGGTCAATTTGATTTAATTACTAATTACAACACGTTGGCATCTATATAGGACATAAATGAATTTAGAATTCTAGTCCTCAGAGCCTCAAAGTTTAATAAGAACAGATGTGTAATTTATTATTATAGTAATTAATACATTGTATTATTGAAGCCCCTATTGTTAAAGCATATATAAAAGAAAGACAATTATACTGAGGAAGATCTCTAAAGTTTTACAAATATATGACTAATCTCAGTCTGTCAGTATCTATTACAGCACTTAGTAACAGCAGTTTAAATTAGTCTTTACTTGAAGTATCTTTTAACTTCTGAGATTGACTTACACTAGTATAAGGCTATGTAATTTATACCTTCTTAATCCCCAAATCACATAAAGGTACTTCAAAACTAGGACTTTTACTCTTCCGTGTGTATTTTTAGAAGCCACTGCATGTGACATTATGAGGATAGGCCAAAAATCACGTGTAAGATCTACTTCTAGACTTTAGAGTTACTAAAATGGAACTAAATAAAATCTGTTCAACACATGTATGAAAGCAAATGACAGAGCTGCACATACTGCTTTTCTGATATTCCTACCAGAAACCTCTATGCTCCTAAGAATGCTTATTTTAGTCTAGATATAATTCAAGTTTTTCAGAGGTTTTCAGTGGCAGGACTGAAACAAAACAGGACAAGACCAAAGTAGATGAATTGGGCATGACATACCGAAGTGAACAGGTTTGCAAGTTCTTTCCCACATCAATGGTATTTCCACCTTTCCACCAAGGTAGTAACCACTTCAACAGTTTCATCCATGTATTTATTCATTTAAATAAATACTTAAGTGCCTACTATTTGCCAATTTGCCAGGCATGGAAGGGAAAGAAAGGGGGAAGACAGACATTTGGAAGATAAGGGCCAACAGGGGGTTTATAGGAGGTTTCTAAAGAAAAAGAGCAAATGGTGGAAGAATGAAAAAATCCAATTAAGACAGACACTAGTATGTTGTTTTCAATGACTGGGAGAGAGAACATTGCTTAAATTTCAAACAAGAGGGTCTGGACCTGTCATGGACCACAAATTCCAATTGGCATGTATTTATACATCTAAAAATAAGAAATGTTTCTTGACCATACAGATGTATGGAAAAAATATTCTGAGTGGAGGAAAAAAACAACAGAAGTGTACTTAATAAACTAATTGTGTGAACTATATCATCTTATTTATGTAAAAAGCCACACTTAGGCCTGTATTAGCTTCTACTACCTTTGTGGTCCACTGTTGGTATGGTTCATACCACTTTTATAATTTTTTATGGTAAAGTACTACAATAAAATGTAGAAAATTACTAACAAAATGTAGAAAACTATATCTGAAACCCTTTCATTCATTCATTCTTTAAATCATGTGGACATTTTCTTGAGATACAAAATAAACAGGTAATTCCATCATAATGCCTCTCAAGTTTAATGAAAATAGGGTATAAAAAACTATTATATTACTTTTTAAGCTGTATTACTAAAGTTCAGGGCACTAAGGAAGCAAAGAGGAATCAAATCAGTCAGAAAGACCATAAAATTTCCCAAAGATGATGTTTGATATGGGTCTTTTACTATCACAGCATTTCATATTTTGATAGCAGTGTAAAAATGATCTTCAACAGAAATATCAGGTAATTTTCTGGAACTGAATTACACTATTACAAGTATATGTAACTTATGCCACCCTCATTTCAAAAATCACATAAAAGTATTTGTAATCTAGGCTTCCTACTAATCTCTGTCTATTTTTAGACAGCACTGCACTATGACCCCAAAAGGACAAACAAAATCAGGTAGGACATCTATGTTAGGACTTTAGGAGACTTACATGGAATAAAATAAAATCTGTTAAACATTTATAAAAGGCAAATGTCTTAGAGAGCTACATACAGGGTGGGGCAAAAATGGTATACAGTTGTGAGTACATGAAACAGTTTATTCTTGTATTATTACTTATTAATTATTGTATTACAACTGTAAACCTACTTTTGCCCTGCCCTGTGTAATAGTTTTCTGTAGGCAGATAGTCTAAAAGATTTTTTTGAAATGTATTTATTCATAAATGCTGAAAATTATACTGATTTTTTTCTGAACTATGACCTAAATTACACACAATTATCTAAAGTTTGTCAGTTTTCTTCCCAATAGTAATTAATTAACACTGCCAAAAAAAAGTAGAAAGAAAAAAATCAAGGTCATAGAAGGTGAACTATAGTATTACAACATTAATTAATTCACGAAATCAAGTTTTGTTTCTGATTTTTTCATTAAACATACTTGCAGGTTGTATCCATGTCATTGTGTATAGTTCCTTTCATACAGATTCCACAATTTATTTATCCATTTTACTGTTAATGGGCATCTGGGTTGTTTCTAGTTTGGGGCTACTACAAATAATACTGCTATGAATGTAGTTTGCACTCATTAACATGTTCATGAATTTCTATTGAGTATGTATATACTTAGGAGGGAGACAGCTGGATTGTTGTTGTGTTTTTTCCAAATAATTTCAATCATAAGTTGCAAAAATAGTACGAAGAACTCCCACATACCCTTTACCCAGCTTCCTCAAATGTTAATGGCCAAAAAGTTTGATAGATTTTTAAGTAAAAATTAAAGACACATATTTCATTTTCACCAATAACTTTACTGAAGAACATATTCACCATTTTGTTCCACTACCTTCTGCCATCTTTCAGGCGGCTTCATAATTGCCTTTATCTTTCTGAGCAAAGAACTATTCCAGATGCCTTTTGCAGTCTTCCAGGAAATTAAAATTTTTTCCATTAAGAGAATTTTTTATTGCAATTTTTCCATTGCCACTTAGCTTCCTTATACCTGCGTCCCCTCCCCTGCAATCATGACACTGTTGAACATGTCCATGAGTCCTTTTACCTTTCTGCTTGATCTCTCTCCCGCTGTCATCATGCTCTCTATGAATCTGTGTCTCTTGCTTGTTAGTTCAGTTTCTTTATTAGATTCCACATATGAGTGAAAACATGTGGTATTTGTCTTTCTCTGACTGGCTTATTTCACTTAGCATAAGATTCTCCAGGTCCATCCATGCTGTGGCAAATCATAAAATTTTCTTCTTTTTTATGGTTGAGAGGTATTCCATTGCATAAATGTCCCACAGCTGTTTTCTCCATTCATCTACTGTGGACACTTGGGATGATTCCACATCCTGGCGACTGTAAATAATGCTGCAATGAACATAGTGGTGCTTATGTCCTTTCAAATGGTGTGTTGGATTTATACAGATAAATTCCCAGAAGTGGGATCACTGGGTCAAAAGGCAGTTTCATTTTTTATTTTTTTAAGGTATATCCATACTGCTTTCCACAGTGGTTCACCAATCTACATTCCCACCTACAGTGCAAAAGGGTTCCCCTTTCTCAACATCCTTGCTAACACTTGTTGTTTATTGATTTATTGATGATAGTCATTCTGACAGGTGTGAGGTGATATCTCATTGGGGCTTTAATTTCCATTCTCTGACAATCATGAATGGTGACGAACATCTTTTCATATGTCTATTGGCCATCTATAAGTCCTCTTTGGTGAAGTGTCTATTCAGGTCCTTCACCCATTTTTTAATTGGATTGTCTTTTTGGTGTTGAGTTTTGTAAGTTCTTTGTAAATTTTGGATATTAATCCCTTATCAGATGTATTGGCAAATTTGTTCTCCTATTTCATGGGTTGTCTTTATTTTTTGATGGTTTCCTTTGCCGTGCAAAAACTTTTCAGTTTGATGTAGTCTCATTTGTTTATTTTTGCTTTTGTTTCCCTTGCCTTAGGAGATAGATATATCATTAAAAATATTGTTACAAGCAATGTCCAAGATTTTACTGCCTATGTTTTCTTGTAAGATTTTTATGGTTTGGGGTCTAACATTTAAGTTTTTAATCCATTTTGAATTTATTCTCGTGTGTGGTATAAAAAGGTGGTCTAGGTTCATTTTTCTGAACACATCTGTCCAATTTTCCCAACACTATTTATTGAGTAAACTATCTTTAGCCCATTGTATGTGCTTGCTTCTTCTGTCAAATATTAATTGACTATAAATGTGTGGGTTTATTTCTGGGCTCTCTATTCTGTTTCATTGATCTGTGTGTCTGTTTTTAATGCTAATACAATGCTGATGTGATTACTATGGCCTTATAGTATAGTTTGATATTAGGTAGAACAAATTCCTCCAATTTTGTTTTGTTTCCCAGGATCACTGTTGCTATGTGAGGCCTTTTGTGCTTCCATATAAATTTTTTAGATATTTGTTCTAGTTCTGTGAAATATGTCATTGGAATCTTGATAGGAATTGTGTTGGATCTACAGATTGCTTTGAGGAGCATGGACATTTTAATGATGTTAATTCTTCCTATCCATAAACACTGTATGTGTTTCCACTTATTTGTATTTTCTTCAATTTCTTTCTTCAGTGTCTATAATTTTCTGAGTACAGGTCTTTTATATCCTTGGTTAGATTTATTCCTAGGTATTTTATTCTTTTTGAAGCAATAGTGAACGAGATTGTTTTCTTAATTTCCCTTTCTGTTAGTTCATTATTGGCATATAAAAATGAAAATGATTTCTGGATATTAATTTTGTATCCTGCTACTTTGCTGAATTCATTTATCAGTTCTAGTAGTTTCTTGGTGGAATCTTTTGGGTTCTCTATGTATAGCATCATGCCATCTGCAAAGAAAGACAGTTTTAATTCTTCCTTTCCAATTTGGATGTCTTTTATGTCTTTTTCTTCTCTGATTGCTATGGCTAGGACTTCCAGTACTATGTTGAATAAGAGTGGTCAAAGTGGACATCCCTGTCTTGTTCCTGATCTTAAGTGGAACACTTAATGTCCCCCTTATGGGACATCCCACTAATGTCCGTTTTCTGGTCCAGGATTCAACCTAGGATTACATATTCCTTTAGTTGTCACATCCCCTTAGCCTTTTCCAATTTAGAACAGTTTGTCCTTTATGACTTTGACAGTTTTTTTAAAAATTGAATTTATTGGGGTGACATTGATTTGCAAAACCATACAGCTTGTAGTTTTTGCCTGTTGAGTATGATGCTGGCAGCGGGTTTGTCATATATGGCCTTTATTATGTTTAGGTATGTTCCCACTATTCCCACTTTGCTGAGAGTTTTTATCACAAATGGGTGCTAGATTTTATCAAATGCTTTTTCGGCATCTACTTATATGATCACATGCTTTTTAATCCTTCATTTTGTTTATGTGGTGAATCACCTTTATTGACTTGCAAATGTTGTATTAAACTTGCATTCCCAGAATAAATCCCACTTGATCATGGTGTATAATCTTTTTGATATGTTACTGTATTCAGTTTGCTAATATCTTGTCAAGGATCTTAGCATCATCTACATCAGGGATGTTGGCCTATAATTTTCTTTTTTTGTAGTGCTTTTATCTGGTTTTTGTATTAGGATAATACTGGCCTTGTAAAATGAGCTTGGGAACCTTCTCTCCTCTTAAGACCAAAATACATGGAAATCTAAAGGTACAATGTCTGGTGAATACAGCAGATGAATCAGAACTTCCCAGCAAGCTTTTGTCTGGTCATCAAACACAGTCTTGCATTATCCTGATGGAAGATTATGCTTTTTCTGTTGACTAATTCCAGATGCTTTTGGATGAGTGTTGCTCTCAGTTGGTCTAACTGGGAGCAGTACTTATTGGAGTAATCATTTGGTTTTCCGAAGGAACTCAGAGAGTTCCCTTCCAATCCCACCATATACACAACATCACCTTCTTCGCATGATGACCAGCCTTTGGTGCAGTTGGCGGTGGTTCATTTCACTTGCACCACAATCTCTTCGGTTCTACATTATTGTAAAGAATCCACTCTTCAGCAGCAGTCACAATTTGTTTTAAAAACAGAACATTTTTGTTACGTTTAAATAGAGAATATGTGGAAATATGGTCACAAAGTTTTTTTTCACTTAATTTACATGGAATTCAAACATCAAAGTGATGAATATAACTATTTGGATATTTTGAGTATGTTGGCTGTCTCCCACATGGTATAATGTTGATTGTTCTCAATTAATGTCTCAATTTGATAACTATCAATTTCAAGTGGTCTGCATCATCCAGCAAGAAATCTCCAGCGTGAAACTTCACAAACCACTTTTGGCATGTTTGATCAGCCATAGCACCTTCTCTGTACACTGCACAAATCTTTTTTTGTTTCAGTTGAGTTTTTACATTTCTTGAAATAATAAAGTATAATATTCTAAAAATGTTGCTTATTTTCTTCCAAGTTTAATATTAAAATGGCTCCACAAAATTCGCCAATTTTGATGTTTTTTTAAATACACACTGATATGACAGTTGTCACAGTACAATCTAACAAAATTGTTTCGAATGAAGTTAAAGTCAACTAAGTGCTAGGAGAGCCATCTTACAGAAAAGAACTGAACTGACTTTTTGGCTTAAGACTCTGCCATCCAAATCTGGTTGACCAGTTTGTGTACACTGAAGCAAAAGAGCTGCACCAGTGTCTAGGTGCTATGCGTTCAGTGGAGAGCCATAATAAACTCCTTGCTTTCACAGTATTTCTATATAGTTATCAATACCAGCAAATTTATACTGATACAATACTGTTAACTAGTCCATAGGCTTTAATTAAAATTCCACTAGTTATCCCACTGTCCCTTTTCTGGTCCAGGATTCAACCTCGGATCACATATTCCCTTAGTTGTCATGTCCCTTTAGCCTTCTCCAGTTTAGGATAGTTTGTCTTTTATGACTTTGATAGTTTTTTTAAAAATTGAACTTATTGGGGTGACATTGGTTTGCAAAACCATACAGCTTTCAATTGTACATCTCAATAAAACATCATCTGCATACTGCATTGAGTACCTATCATTGCCCAAAGCAAAGTCTCTTTCCCTCTGTTTGCCCACCTTCACCTACCCTTCAGCCACCCCTTCCCTCTGGCTTTCACCACACTGTTGTCTGTGTCTATGTGTTACATATATATATATATTTGTTAATCCCTTCAACTCCTTTCATCCAGCCCCCCAATCCCCTCCCCTCTGACAGCTGTCAGTCTGTTCCATGTTATCTATGCCTGTTTCTATTTTGTTCATCAGTTTATTTTGTTCATTAGATTCCACTTATAAGTAAGATCATATAGTATTTGCCTTTCTCTGCCGGGCTTTCTCACTTAGCATAATAATCTCCAGGTCCATCCATGCTGTTTCAAATCATAAGATTCCTCCCTTTTTTCCCAGCCGAGTAGTATTGCATTATGTAAATGTACAACAAGTTTTTTATCCACTCATCTACTGATGGGCACTTGGGCTATTTCCAGATCTTGGCGATTGTAAATAAAACTACAGTGAACACATGGATGCATATATTCTTTCTAATTAGTGTTTTTGTGTTTCTTAGAATATATTCCTAGCAGCGGAATTGCTGGGTCAAAAGGCAGTTGCATTTTTAACTTTTTGAGGAAACTCCGTATTAGGTTATTGTTAATGTAAATACTCAACATAGTTTCCCAAAGTGCTAACTGTTCACACTCCTAACAGCAGTGTATGAAAGTCCTAGCAGAGAAAAAAAAAGAATTTTTAAAAAGAACAAAAAACAAAAGAAAAAAAAAAGTTCTAGCTGTTCAATATCTTAGTACTTTATACTGCCAGATCTTTTAATTTCAGTCAATTAATCCAGAAGGTATATAGTAGTGTTTTATTGGGTTCTCAGGATTTTCCTATCTTTAATTATCACCTCACAAAGCATTACTTCCAATTTCATATACACATCTAACCCAATTTCCCTTCCTAGCTTCTGTCCTTGTTAACCAATTATTCCTGGATATCCTGTTGTTACCCTAACTTTGAAACGTCTTAAAACAAGCTTTTCATCCTAAACCCCCTACACTAGCCCCTTCTGATTTTATGTCTCCTCTCTG
>VMDR010035139.1:0-10858 GCA_007922815.1 Macrotus californicus | reverse complement strand
TGGGTTAGCTGAATCCGGCTACGGCTTATCTATATTTAATAAAATCTGGAGTTTATGATGATGTGCAGAGAAAATGCCAGATCTCTTCAGTCTATTTGATAACTCACTAAGCTGAGACAGTCAGAGGTCGAACTATATAGTGATAACTACGCCAAGCAGTGTATTCAGCTACTATGTACTCCCAGCATTTCCTCTCCTTGTAAGAGGCTTTATTTTTGTCTTTCTAAGTAAGCTTAAAGGCAAATATTTTCCTTTCCTTTAAATGATTTAAATGTGTTGTTTTTTGAAATCTAGTACCCAACAAAGGAAGTCCTAATATTTTTTAACTAATTAATTGCAATATTACCATTGTAAAATGATGACACATCAAATTGAAAAAAAACCCTTTGTCTATATTAAGTAGCAATCATCTGACAAAAAAAGATGATGGGGAAATTAGAGAGAGTGACAACTGAAGAATGTGCTTTCTCCAGAACACAATTACAACATTTTCACATTTGCTTTTCATTTCTGTAAATTAGTTATGTGACCATATTTTAAAGTAGAGTGACTTGCTAAATCAGAACACCATAATGCAATATTCTTGTAATAAGAGCTGATCTAAGGACTGTGCTCCTATGTAAAACAATACATTAAAATAGAAATGGCACTGTCTTGTTTATGTATTCAAGGCTGCTTATGACTCCAACTGCCTTGTGTTGAATGCCAAGATGAATCCTTTGAAACTATAACAATAAATTGCAATTTATCTATGAGACATTTTATGAAATGATTAAAAAGTATAATAAATATTTTTCTTCCTCTTAGTAAGTAAAATAGAAAACCCCTTAACACAGTTTCCTTCCCTAAAATATGTATCAGTTTCTCATAGACGTGGAAAAAATTCACACCGACCTATACAAACAACAATTAGTTATGTTTAGTGTTTGCCATTGCATGACAGAGTCAAGTTTAGGGCGGGATTAAGTTTCAAGATGACGTTGTCAAGCTGTGACACAAATCTGAGAGCAGACAGAGAAGGAGATTTAAAAGGAGGAATTATCCAAGACCCCACCCAATTCTCTAAGACCTGTCAATTCTCTTTCAAGCATTTAGGACCTACCAAGTCCCAACCCTACTACTGAGCAGGTAGAATCAACCACTAAATACTTACTAAGTAGAGAAAAAAGGATAAAAGAGAAATAAAAGGTCAAACGTTCAATGGTGAACGCTTAAAACATTATATTTAAACGTTAATATATTTCTATTATATATATAAAGCTTTCCCAATTTCCATTATCCTATTCATCATTCATTCCTTTATTTATCCTTCTTTATGTAAATATTAAATACCCATGCTACTCCAAGTACTGTACTGCACGAAGTACTAGAAATCCAGCTGAAGCAACACGTAGTTCCTGGCCTCGATGAAGCTGCAATCATGGCAATGACAAGCCAGGAAGTGGGAGTAAGTAATTCGTGAACCTATGCTCAGGGTACTGTGGGTACACATAGGAGAGTAAACCACTCAACTTACCGGGAATGTAGCAGGCTTTCTGCTGCTATGGAATTCTGAGAGGAGACCTTAAAACGAGAGTTAGTCAGGATAAAAAAAAACAAAAGTGAAAACACAGTAATGACCTTAAAAATGAAATAATAAGATTTTTAGCAGAAAGGAGTTTATTCTGGAGTAGCAAAGGAATTGCAAATGGGGACATGCAAACTATAGGGAACCATAGGCAAGTAAATGAGACAAAGAGGTCAGCTTTGATGAGGTTTTTAAGGAGGAAATTGGGGAAGGCGGTGGCAGTTTTTTTTTTTTATTGGCTGCAAGCAATGGGCAGCTTGTTGTTGCTGGGTCAGAAGGAAGTCCTTTTTCCTTCTGCTGGAGCCTACTAGCTCTGTGAGTAGTGCATGCACGAGAGCCCTTCCTTCGTGGCTTCCTGACTCCATTTTATTGGTGATTCCTTTGTTCATTTTCACAAGATATAAGAGGTATTTTAGATAGAATTTCTATTATCAATATAGATCTGTAGAGCAAGAGATAATAATCAAAGAGCTAATATTAATTAAGTAGGATTAGAGCCCTGAAACCAAGATGACTTTCAAGGGTTTTGTTGTTGTTATTTTGTTTTGTCTTTATATTTTCTTGGGGGGTGAGGGTGGATCATGAAAGAATGATATTAAAAAGTTTAGGCTAAAAAGGCAAACTGATTGTTAAGAGTTTTTCCTAATCAGTTTAGGGACTTAAAAACCTTCCTGAGGTTAGCAGGCAGTCATTGGTAGAAGATTTTCAGCATAAAAATGGTATGATCAATTTGTACTTGAGAAGGATTTTTACGGTTTAGTGTGGGGAATGGCTTAAAGGGAGTGAAACATAAAAATGCTCTTACAGGAATCTAAGAATTAATAACATTGACCTCAATTAGGATAATGACCTATAGGGTGTAGAAAAGTGTGTAAGCTATTTATGAGCAAAAGGATTGGATTTTTCTTAACTACCATCATAATAGAGAGCCTTGGAGTGGTAGATATTCAATGAAAATGTGTAGTCATCTTTAACAGGTCATATAGGCCCTTCACAGGCTGTATGCTAACTGGTAAATAATTTATGGGGCTTTTCTGCAGAGAAATTGCATAATCTGATACATTTTCTTTCTTTTTTTAATTTGAATATTTTGTTTACATTATTTCTGTTGTCCTAATTTTCCCTCTTTGCTCCCCTCCACCCAGCCTACCCCAACTTCCACAGTCAATCCCCGCATCGTTGTCCATGTCTGTGGGTCATTCATAAATGTTTCTTGACTAATCCCTTCTCCTTCTTTCAATGGTCAATCTGATAGATATTCAAAGTATCTCTCTTCTCCATGTAAACAAGAAACAAAACTGGGGAAATGGAGCATGAAAAGAAACAGGCTTATCAGAAACCTCCCTCAGTTATCCAGGTGAAGACTGTGGGCTTGAATTCAGGCAATGTTTTACAGGTAGTAGAAACTGTTATTTTTGAAACATAAACCTCCTACACATGCTAATGGATAAACTGTGGGATGAAAGGGAAATTAAGTCGGCGATAGTTCTAAACATTTTAATCTTTGAAGTTAAGCAAATTGTAGGACAAAATCATCATCTGTAGGCATTACAGCAAATTATAGGGCCAATTACTTAACTGTAAGCATTAGAGCAAATTGGTCAAAAGCTCAGCTGTAGGCAATAGAGCAAAAAAGAAATTGTAAAAAGGTGAATATTCATGATGGAGAAAAAAATGAAGAATATGGCCTTATGCCAAGAATGTGTTTCAAGAATGGAATCAACATGGCCAAACCTGGGAGGCAAGGCAAAAATGAAGACGGACAATCGGCCACATGCATAACATTGACAGTTTCCATGGAATTTTGATGCCAAATTGTGAAATTGTGGGTGAGGTTCAAGAGCATGGGAGAAAAAATGTAGGACTGTGTTTAGAGATTGTTCCAGGTGAGTTTTGCTGACACAGGGAACAGAGACTGAGGAAGTGGCTAGAAAGTTATAGAAACAAGCAACCAAACCCCATCCCCTTATTTGGTAAATGTTGGAAATATTACAGCAAGTATATATGCCGATATGAATTATCCAACTAAAAGGAAAAACCTGGTGAAGTGGTAGTGATTGAGACAAAATTCTGATTTGGACTGTTGAGTTTGCTAGAAGGGATGGCTTCTTGTTCATAACTGGAGGCTCATCGTCTTAACAGGAGAGAAGCAAGAGTGGTAGGTGCAGGCGCAGAGATTGCAAATGTGGGGAAAGGATGCATGTGTGGTTCTTCTGATAAATTTATTTTATTTTATTTTGGTTTATTTTAATTTTATTTTATATATTTTATTTATTTTATTTTATTGTAGTGGTCTGGAAATAACAAGGAAAAGCTATACATACCTCCAGGTCCCGTATGAATTGAAATGAGAAACAGACAAATGAAAGATGGCTTCTTCTGGAAAGGATTCTGAGAAATCTATTTTTTTCAAGGTCTGTTTGATTTCACAAAGGAGATATTCCGAGAAGAAATTGAGGGAGTCTGTTGATGAGCACACATTTTGAGAGCTAGAAGATGGGTCTAGAGAGAGTCTTGAATTTGGCTGTGGATAGCACAAAATGGGAGTATGTATCCAAGTTGAAACTATTGCACTTTCTTGAGATTGGGTGGGGTCATAGAGGATGATATGGGAATATTGGGGAAGAATGTTTGACCAGAAGATGGAAGAGTTTTGCGGCTCCTGTCATCCAGTCTTTTGGGATAAATGATGAGGCCCTGGATGGGTATAAGAAGCAGTATGAGCCCTGTGGGCTTCTTAATTCCTGCAAGGGCAGTGACTAGGCCACTCAGGGTCACTTGTGAACACACTCTCAGGCATGCCACCTGACATTATCGTATTTAGTCATCTTAACAACACTATATTATAGGGACCATTAGTCTGCCATTTCATAAACCAGCATTAGAGAGTTTGAAGTGTCTTTTCCCAAGTTTTTGGGATAGCATTTTAATCCAGTTTTCTGACTTCATGATCTATACTTTTGGCCACTTCTAAATAGATAAAGTGAGGAGGGAGCTAAAAGATTTAACTTGCATACCTTTTTCAATTTCCCTTTTGGTGTTCATACAATGTTCCGTTTTAGGACAAGATTGAACTTTTTTAATGTTCTCAGCAACTTACTAACTGTGTGACTTTGGGCAAATCTCTGAAATGTTTTTAAATGTTTGATTCCTCATTATTTATATGAAGACAGTAAGGAACCACTTAATTCATGATATTACTATGAATATATAATGAGAACTCAACAAATGCTCATGATTATTATTAATGGTTCACAAACTTGTATCCATGATTCTGAAATCCATATATACTAAAAACTGAAAGCTACTTTATAATTAATTTAATATCACAATTTGACTTAAACCTACATGGGTCTCATTTTAACTTTTAATTCTTTAATTTATTATAGATTTATCTGAAAAAATTAATGCATTCAATTATAGGGTATATCTTGGACTCTGACATAAAATATGAAATATGTAGAATATTTGCTTAATTATTTTTCTAAAATCTAAAATATTCTAAAATCCTCAATATATCGGGCTCCATAGATTTCAGTGAAGGTGTTCTAGACCTGTTTTATTGTTATTATTTTCTATCCCTTAAGAGAATATGTTGAATATATTGTGAATTGATGTGATTATGTAAAATAACTAGTTCCTTTGCAAGAAAAACATTTGAGTCATAATACAATTAGAAGTACATGTCTTACATTGGTAAAATAGTTGGCAATTTATGTGAGAATATCAGATTTGAAAATTTAAGGTAGGGCACAATGAAGTGGAAGCTGCTTCTGGGTCAGGCCAGCCAGCTGCTTCCATGGAAGCCTGATGGGTATCATGACATACAGGGATTTGCCACATTCCTGAGTCTGGCCTTAAGCCTTGTAACCTTAGAAATATGTCAACACCTCCTCAAGAATGGATATGTCACCTGGGGTTTGATTCATCTAAAGGAAGCTCATGAGACTGGGGTGAAAGCTATAATGTCAGCCTGGTAATTTCCAGGGGGAACCATCACTGCCAATGAAATCAGATATATTTGGTGTGGAATCTCCCAATAGGAAAGGGTTGTAGGAAGGTGTAGGAAGCAAAAGTATACTCAAGATGTCAGTTTATTTACTGACAAGAGAGTAGCATGTTCGGTCCAGCACTTGGCAAGACAGTGATATGGGTAACTCTGTTTATTTAGCATGGAATCGGGAAAAAAAGACTGGATGAAAAGGTTAGTGATATATACATAAGATAAACTAAGGATAGTTTCATACAAAGCATCTTTGTAGAGGCAGAGGGGACAAATCAAATCCTTGGGCGAGGGCACCTTACAGCTCAGCACAGCTCTGAAATGAGCATTGCAGAGGTTCTTCTGTGTATTCCCCTGTGTATTCTACTCCCTTCAGAAGATTACAACCCCTTAGAAAGACACATTATTTTTTTAGAGACGATAAATAATTTGATCAAGTTATAATCACATCCTGCTTGCCTGTGAGCCTTCAAGTCTATGTAAAATGCCAGCCTTTTCTTATCTTTTCTCTGATTCATTATCTGCTGATGTCTGCATTTAATTAGCAGAAATCAGTCTTAGAGGTCTTCCGCCCATCTCCAGTTTCTAAGATAATGAGGGTCAAAAATATAAGCCATGGTCGTAAAATACAGAATCAGAGAATCTAAGTTCCAGTCTCTACTGTGTAACTTATTCTAAGATGACAGTTCTTAATGTACCTGGTACACATTAACTGTGCAAATAAAAACATTTGATCATGGCCTCACATCTTCATTTTGATAATCAACTAGACAGCATGTAAAAAGAAACTTGAAACATACAAGAGTCTGTTAAATTGCATTTATTTACCTCCTAGCATATATTGCACACTCATTTAACTTTTTTTTGAATGAATGAAAAAGTCAGTTACTCATTGTGTCTTGCTGTACTGGAAGTCACAGGGCAGAGGTTCCTGCAGTGCATAACCTACTCATGGGTAAAATGAAGACTAGCAATAAGAGAAGACAGTAGCAATGTACCGTCTTCTGTCTATAAACAGCCTTCTCTTTAGAAACATATGTTTAGACATTGATTTCAATTGACCTCGTTACTCAAACTCTAACAGCAACAATGCCACTTAGTCGCTTTACTGTTCTATGTAAGTAATGCTCTGGAAATAACTGGTGTGCAGGGTGCTCACCTCACTAGTAAGTGACTCACTGTCAGCCATGTTGCTGAACATAAAAATCTGACACTGTTTTTTCCCTAAACTCTCATAATAATATGTGTTGATTTAGTCTATAATGAAAAAAAAATCTGTCATCCATCTTGGATTCTAAGGGGACTTAAAGAGGACTTGAGATTGTTCTTTACTTTTAGGGAAAGACCACATCATGTGCGCATGCCTCGCGGTTTATTCAGAAAAACGTTCACAAGTGCAGACCCTGAAGACAACTGTCAGCTGTTGGTTTTTTCTCTTGTGGTCACTCTCACTTGCTTTTTTCCTCCCTCCCTCTATCTCTTCTAATATTCCCTCCCCTTCTTATTTTCCTCCTTTCTTTATTCTTCTTTATATTTTCTGTTTTTTTACTAAATTGTGCTTTGTAGAGCCTGGAAAATTAGACTAAAATTTAGACATAAAGCAAAGAGAGTATGGGTTTTGAGAAATATGGAGAGTCATCTTCTACATAAAGAATGTTACCTTTGTGTGATTTCTTGAGTACTTCTTCTATGATTAACTGAAAATAAGTGTGAATGGCAATGACTGTGGTGATCTGGATCCTATAGATGACCATGGAGACCAGGAGACTGAAGTGAAAAACCAGGGTTCAGTGTGGACTTGGTATACCTTCTCATCAAAAATATTTCAGGAGATCAACTCACTGTGAATGCTTCATAAAAATCTCTACATCTAGTCAGCTGACTGAATATTAAATAAGTGAGGATCTCTGAAGCATTGGGTCTCTGTTATGCAATTGGTTAAAATGAACATTGAAGAAAAAGAGTTAAAAGAGAAAATTAATATTTAAGAACCAAATATAAAACTACCAGTTAAAACCAGATGATACATGTAAAGATCTCAGTATATACTAGTTGCTCAATAAATGCTATTTTAATACTTGTTTATATTGTCTTCCAAAATATTTTCATTTTCTAATTTTGTTCTAATTTTTTGAATGTTTTTATTGTTGTTCAATGCAGTTGTCTCCATTTTCCCGCCTCCATTTTCTCATGCCCCTCTTACCCTCAATTCTAACCCTTTTGGCTTGGTCCATGGGTTCCTTACACATGTTTCTTGATGACCCTTCCCCTTCTTTCACTTGTTATCTCCATCCTCCCTCCCCTCTGGTTACTGTTAGTTTGTTATTTATTTCAATGTCTCTGGTTATATTTTGCTTGCTTGTTTATTTTGTTGATTAGGATCCACTTATAGGTGAGATCATATGTTATCTGTCTTTCACCACCTGGCTTATTTCACTTAGCATAACGCTCTTCAGATCCAACCATGCTGTCACAAAGGGTAGGAGCTCCTTCTTCCTGCTGTGTAGTATTCCATTGTGTAAATGTACCCCAGTTTTTGATCTACTCACTTACTGATGGGCACTTAGTTTGCTTCCAGCACTTGGCTATTGCAAATTGTGCTGCTGTGAATATTGGGGTGCATAGGTACTTTTGAACTGGTGTTTCAGGGTTCTTAGGGTATAATCCCAGCAATGGAATTGCCAGGTCAAAAGGCAGTTCCATTTTTAGTTTTCTGAGGAAATTCCATACTGTTTTCCCAGTGGCTGTACCAGTCTGCAATCCCATGAACTGTGCACTAGGGTTTCCTTTTCTCTGCAACCTCCCCAGCACTTATTGTTTGTTGATTTGTTTATGATGGCCATCTTGACTGGTGTGAAGTGGTATCTCAGGGTGGTTTTAATTTGCATCTCTCTGATGGCTAGTGATGCTGAGCATCCTTGCATATGTCTCTGGGCTCTCTGTATGTCCTCTTTGGAGAAGTGTCTGTTCAGGTCCTTTGCCCATTTTTAAAATGGATTTTTTGTCTTCCTGGAGTGGAGTTGTGTGAGTTCTTTGTATATTTTGAAGATCAAACCCTTGTCCGAAGTATCATTGGCAAATATGTTTTCCCATATGGTTGGTTCCCTTTCCATTCTGCTGATGTTTTATTTCCATCAATAAGTAAATTTTATTTAATAATAGAATGACTGTAAAAGAAATAGATGCATTCAATACAAGATGATGGAAAAACCAACACAAATTATGATTTACATTATTTTGCTTAATATTCAAAATGACCCTGTCCTGTAGGTATTATATATAAGCCCATATTACAGAAGAGAAAGCTGAGACACAGACAGTTTCAAGCTCAAGATGACACAGCCCATCAGTGAGGGTCAGGATGCAACACCAGTCAGTTAAGATCCAGAAGAAAAATGCTGCTGCTAACCAGCCCAGAAACTTACACATGTGCAACTGCAAAGCGATTTTCTTGCTACTTAAAACATGTGTTGTGGACAAAGTGCCATTGGTAGGTTCAAAACATTGAACATGTTTTTAATCACTAGTGATCAATTTTATCTACACTAAAGACATCCTTGCTAGGGAACAGTTGTATTTTGAGAAACGTAGGAAGTTAAATTATCTATACAGGTTTGAATTCAAAGTATCATAGTTTAGTCTGATTAAGTGGCTAAAAAGAATAGAATTTAGCTATCCCAAGAGACTGTATCTCCTGGGCAAGTTTAAGGAAGGATGGCAAGTGTCGCTGAGTGGAGGAAAATCCACACCCTTTTTTCCCCCTCTTTTTCCCCTCTACCTGCATGCTGACATTGGGCTTGAAAAGCCTTGGGTTCTGGAAATGAGAGTAGTTATTTGTAGGAGTCACCTATCAGTAGTTATTTGCCATTCATCATATCTTTTAGAGAAATAAGAGAAATAAATATGTAATTTAAATAAATAACTAATTTGGTTCCTTTTGAATGGTTCCAAAAATTGAGCTTATCTTACAGATAATTCAATTGACAGAGCTTCCTTGTTTGTTAATAATTTAGTAATAATCAAAGGACATAAGACTTGCACATTCTCAGTGACAAGAAAAAAGCCTTTCTCTGTTCTATACTTTCCCTTTATGTGACAATGTTTTAAATCACTATTGAGAGCATTTTTGCCTAGGACACCAAAGTGGCTTTCTTCCTTAGAGTCAGAACAAACTGTGCCTTAACAATTTTGAGTCCCCAAGGTATTAAAAGGACATTTTGGTCCAGGTTGATCCCCACCTTGTAGTTCAGTGACCATAATTCCTATGATTTTTGACAGTAATTGTGCTATACTCTATCTGGTAAGGAGAACGTTCGGTAGTTTGGTTTCTGTGTTTAATAACAATCTTGACACAGGTATAATCTAATCAAGATTGTTAATAAAAAATAAGATATCAGAAAAAATCCCTCTGGGCTTTTTCCTTCAAGTTTCAGCACAGGTTGAAAGAAAAATGTTTCTGGTTTGTGTGCCGGTGTGTTTTACAAACCTCTTTGCTCTCTGCACACAGACCACATTTTTAATAATGTAAATGAAAGTCAAGTGTTTACAAACAATTATGTGTTTCTGTAGTATACTTTTCTATCATGTGCCATTTTTTAATCTCATGAATGCCATCTTGATTTTCTTTATTAAAGGAAATACATGTTTCATTTGTTTCTATTTATTACTGCAGAAGAAAAATGGTCTTTATAATTTTGTTTTCCCCTTAAAATAATATAAGTGAGCTACTTAAATCTCTCCACTCTTAGCACATATATTGCCGAAATCTTCCTTTCAGGGTTTCAGTTGTAGAAAGGTGACTGATTTAAGTTTATTTGTTTGTGTCAGTAATCTAGAAATCGAATAGTAAGGCTTGCCCCGGGCCATTCCAATGGGGATCCTTTGAAATTCAGCTTTCTTTTCTGTGTGGTTTAAATCCGTGTCTCTAGAGACCAGCTTTTCTCTTCTAAGATCTGCATTTCAGATACAGGCCAGGAGTGGGGGGCCCTGCCCCATTTCCTGTCACCACTAGTGACAAGGTCTCTATAACATCAGGGGAAACCCTTACCCAACTGACACTGGACTGACTTCATAAGTGTGGCCATACTTAATCTTCTTCTTGAACCTTGTTTCAAATCAGCTGACTTGGAAGTATTTTTTTCATCTGAGATGGCCAAAGGGACTTCTAAGCAGAGCAGTTTCATTCCGTCCCTCAGTTTCTCACCTTTCTAAATTAAAATATCTTTGTGGGGCTCTTCTGGCTTTTTCCCTCCACTTAACACCAGCTTGCCTAGTTTTTTTCAGGAAGT
>VMDR010035138.1:0-10851 GCA_007922815.1 Macrotus californicus | reverse complement strand
GGGGGGGAATGCAGACAACTGTAAATGAACAACAATAAAGTAATTAAAAAAAGAATATAGAATAGAATAGATAAAAGAACACCAACACTGAAAGGATAAGTAAAGAACATAAATGATGGATATTGAGAAGTAGCCATGAAGGTAAGAGGAAAATGTAGAGATGCTGTAACATCATGGAAACCCAGGGAAGGGAAGGTTTCAGGAAGAAAAGCCATCAGTAGAGTAAAATTCTACCAATGGGTCAAGAAGAGTAAGGGCTGCAAAGTGATGTTGAATTCTGGGATAGGTAGGATCAATGACCCCTGAGACAACAGATTAGTTGAAGGGCAGGGCAAAAGATACAGTAGGTTGAGAGAAGTCGCTAGATATGGGTCATTACTTAGTATGCTTAGTATTACTTTTTATTAAAAACAGTACAGGGCATAAGAGCAAGTTAAAAATGTTTCCTGGCAGTAGAAATTAGATTTTGCCTCAGCGCTCTGGTTCAGTGTGTAACAAAAAGACCTTCAGGGCCTCAGGTGGATGCCCCATTCTAGCTTTTTACCGGGCATTGTCAGGTGCCGGCATAGAAAAGGAAAAATGATCATCCTAAAGTCGTTTCCTACAGAGGAGACTTCTTGAATACATCATACAAACATAATGTGTTTATTCTGTTCTCAAGGCTGTTTTGAAAAGGAATTAAATCCAGTATAGCATCAGCGGCAGTTTTCTACATTGCATGCGTATTCACATGGAGAATTCACTTTCCCACTTAGAGCATTAGAAAGTCTCTCTTGAGCACAAATTGACAACAGCTTACTTCTCTAAGCCCAATTTCAGGGTCTTCGCAATAACTTCTGTGGATTCGAAAGCAGCCTTCCTTTCCCAATAACACTAACACAGAGAGCACACAGATTCAGGATTGGCACTCAGATTTACTTATCCTTGTGTGGACATGTTGTGTAACCTGTGCTAGGGCCTTTGCCCTGAAACCAAGCAACAATTATTACACACACACACACACACAAACACACACACACACACACACTCATTCATACACAGGAACACACCATTCAAAGCCTTTCACCTGGAAATTTAACAGGCAAGGGAACAGGCACCAAATGATTCATTTTTAGACAAGAGTATACAAACACATCATTCATCAAACCAGAGCCAGTTCTCTTCTCATTGGCTAGCACTGCCTTTTTATCATGCAAATCATTTTTAATTATTATTTTTTATTTTTTAATTACAGTTCATGTACAATATTATATTACTTTCAGGTATACAACACAGTGATTAGACATTTGTGTAACTTACAAAGTGATCACCCGTCTGACACCACACGTGGTTATTGCAGTATTATTGACTGTGGCCCCTAAGCTGTGCTGTGCATCCCTGAGCCAGCACTGCTGTTTTAGCCAGCGTTCCCAGGCAGTCACAGCCATCTCCAATTTTCAGCTTCTTCTCAGTGGGATGACTTGCAGTAAGTGATTCTTATTACTCAACCTCAAGTTTGAGAACTGCTGCACTAATTTTTTAACAGAGCTCTGGGGCCAGACTGACTGGCTTCGAATCCTGGTTCTGTCACTTGCCAACTATGGACAACTTACTTAATCTCTTTGTACCTCAGTTTTCCACTTTTTATGAGGACAACAGTGTTATCAGCTGATGTTGTAGTGAGGAAGACAACATGAATCAACATATGCCAAATGTTTATCACTGTGCATGGCCTTAACCATTGTGCCTTTCATCTTCCCCCTGTAAACTAAGGATAGTAATAGCGCCTACCTTCAAATGTGTGAGATGCAGGAGGAGCTGACGCATGTGAGTGCTTGGTTGTTACTATTAAACATCTCCCTCCATGTAGTTTATACCCTCATCAAATCTTGCTTGGAAAATCAGGATAGCTGCTGGGCTATTTCATCAAAATTTTTGTGCATCTTTTTGTGAATCTTCATGGTGGATCATTTTCCCACTGACTTATTCCCTATTAATCTCCATTTTTCAAGTTGTGTTTGAAACATCTCAAAGCATGAAATCCAACTCCACATGGAAAGGAGCTTCCTGGGTTATGGTGGGTGGAAGGTGGCTGATGGTTCTCTCCTTATGAAAGTATGTGGGGTGGTGGGAACAACTAACTTCAAGGAAAACCTCCACGGTGTTTGTAGTTTCATAGCCTTTGAGAGACGAGTCACAAAGAAGATACACATATGCCCTATATGCAGGGGTATCCAACCTTTTGGCATCTCTGGGCCACACTGGAAAAAGAGTTGTCTTGGACAATACATTAAATACACAAACACTAACGAAAACTTATGAACAAAAAAAGGCAGTGCATAAATTTCGTGATACCCACCACCACTGATAAGCAAAAAAGTCCTTGCATATGGCCCACAAGCCACAGGTTGGACACGCCTTCTAGTAACCTTATCAATTCAGTTCAGCTAAGCCAAGTGGGAACTAGCTTTTGTCATGCTTATGAATATGTACCATATAGATCCTGTATATATAAAAGATATTTATGTACACCATCACATGCCATACAGTGTTCTAACTACTTGAGATATATCATATTTATTCTTTATAACAACTTTATCATGTAGTACTAGTATCCCCCTTATTCCCTTTTATATATGGGAAACTAAATCACAAAATGAGTAAGTAGCTCGAAGAAGATCAATCCAGTAATAAGAAGCAGAGCCAAAACTTGGACCCAGGTAGTCTGGAGCCAGAGGGTACCTAGTTACTCAAGCGCTCTTATCTCCGGGAAATTAACATGGGAGACAACTCCCAAGGACACTCAAAGCAGGGCTTCATTTAATGGGGAGGGAATAAATGTTTAAAAGAAAGAGTCTGACCTTTTAGAAGCCTCACATACCTAGAAACTTAGTTATTGCTACTTTGCTCAGAAATGCACCACTAATTGGAGTGAGATGAAGCCTAGCAAGAAAGCTGATTTAAGTACCGAAGAATGAAAAGGGAGATTATCATGAAAACTCCTGACAACATTATCAGCAACCAGTGCTGCAAAGCAAGTCCAAATTCAGAGTGAGAGTGAACACAAATAATAAGAGAAGTCATTTTATATCTTCTCTTTAAAGTATATAATTTCTAAAGAAAAGATGCCTTTTATGTAACATCTGTATTTCCAGGAGAAACCTAGGTGAAATTGGGGAGAGCATGATGGAACAGAGACACCTACTGGTAAGAATGAGCCTCACTTCATAAATTTCCATCATTTATTTTAAGATGGTGATTCTCATTATTATTTATATGTATTGGATATGAGCAGTATGATAGTAAGATACAGTATCTTCCCTCAGAACATTACATTTTAAAAGGAAAAAAGTGACCTCTGACTAGTGTGGCTCAGTTGGTTGGGCATCGTCGCCGCAAAGCCAGATGTCATTGGTTTGATTCCCAGTCAGGGTTCATGCCTGAGTTGTGGGTTCAGTCCCTGATCAGGGTACATATGAGAGACAAGCAATCAATGCTTAACTCGCACATCAGAATTCCTCTCTCTGTCCTTCTCCTTCCCTTCACCTCTCTCTAAAAACTAAATAAATAAATTTTTTAAGGGAAAAAAGTGAGATGTATCCAACAACCCAAGCACAGGATCTCTACTCATCCTTAAAGGAATGCCAAGCTACTTTTTAGCATCCTGTGTCGTTCACTGGGCTTGAGTAAGGCAAACACCAGGCTGGGTAAAAGGTCCCTACAGCCCTTCATTATTCACATTTCAAGTAAACAGACCTTGATTAAACACTTGCATTCCAAGGATGGATAAGAGAGAGGCCTCTCCCACAAGGCATTCCCATCTCAGAGGCCAGGAGCCAAGATGCTCACTCTTCTAGAGTCTCAGGGTAACTCTAGTCAGGTGCTTCCCATCCAGTCTGGATGCTTCCAGGAATCAGACCTTGTCTGTTCAGATGACATGTTTTTGCCTCCTCTGGGGAACTCAGATGTTACTTTGTTTGCCTAGAGGTGACACTCTTCCTTCAAAAATTTCATAAATGTGTACTCATTTGAATTCTCTCCTATACCATGTCTGTTGGTTGAAGGTGGAATTGTATTTTGAAAATAGTACTTTTCTAAATTTTGTTTAGGAGAAAGAGTTCAGAGAGAAGAAATGGGGGAAACTAATGAAAGAAAATAAAGTGTAGGAGAGGAGAAAAGTTTGTAGAGGGATGGCAACATCACCCTTTTGCTTTAGTGCCATTAGTTAAAACACTTTGGATTCTGTTCAAAGCTACTAAACTCCCTAGCCATAGCCATGTGTAATTGAAAAGCCCTGATAGCTTTAGAAGAAACCGTTCTCACTTGGGTTGTTGGGGTGCAATTGTTTATTTTGCTTGTTTTAGTCTCAGTGTGGAATCTGGAATTACAGAAAATTTGCATACATGGAAGTGCAGTTGGATGACACAAAAGTGACTCAGTCATCCAGTGATGCAAACAGGAGAGTGTCATCTGTGGGGGTGAGAGAATTTAGAACGAGATGATGAGATGTTTACATGGGCACTGAGAATGTAACCAGTTATTGAGATGCATGACTGACAAAAATAAATTCATGAATACTGTTGATTAAATTTTATTTATGAAGCACGCATTGTGTTTGGAGCTTACAAGAAAGCAGCTCTCAATGAGATCTGTCCTGACCATTGATAAGTTGTAGTCTGGGGGGAGAGATGAGACACATGGCTGATCTCTAAGAATGGTAAGAGGAAGCCACTGGAAAAGTGAAACAGGTAAGGGCAACAAAAGCGCCCTCTGCCCCTTGGATTGCTTCTTCTCCCACATCCATTTCATCCCCAGAAAGAAAATGGACAAGATAGGAGGAAGCTGAACAATTAGAGTTTAATTGTTTAGGAATGCAATTGTTTAGGAATGAAAAGTTAAGGGGCTGAATTAATGGAGCAGGGGGAGATGGATTGGTAAAAAGAATCTTGAAGGATGAATGACTAGAACTTAGGGACTTGGATGTGGAGCTTTAGAGTAAAGAGTTATATATAAAGGTAGGTATAGACGTAGAATATTATAACAGGGAGAAAAACACTTTAATTCCCTGGTGAAAAAAAAATGAACTACGTAGAAATAGAACTGATACCAATACAAATAAAACAGTCAAGAGGGGTTTGTTGCAGGAAGGTGGGGTGGAAAGTGATATCATGAATTAGAGGGACCAATGGATATGTAGGTGGAAATATCACCCAGGAGGTTTGAAATGTGGGACTGGCCCCAAGAAACTCTTTCTAAATCAGGAGATCCATGGAGAGAGTCCATGAGGTCTTGTGAACCCCTCAAACCTTGTGCAAAGAAATGATATTAATTTGTTTATATTACAGGTTAATTTGAAATCACTTTCACTCCCATGCGCTTTTGTAGAAGTTTAGCTTAATATAAAAGGTTGTTGATTGCAATGGAAGCATCTAGACATGAAAAACAGTAAATCATTAAGCTAATAAGGAAAGCACTTCCTTGTGAGACATTTTTGATGAGTGCTGATGTTGAGAAATGATTTCACTCTTCAGAGAGTGAATAAATCAAATGAAATAAACCCATCTATGCTAAGAGAAACCAGGAATCAAAAGGTTGAATTTAGAACCAAATATGCTTTCAGTGGAATGAGACAGTAAATACTATAATCAGTTGGCTAAAAGCAGTCATTAATATGTAAGATCTTGCCCTTATTATATTGTTCAGATAAAAAAGAAAGCCAAAAAACAGACAATATAAATGAGAGGGAATTTATTTATACTATCCTTAAATGAGCACATGGTCACTTTATTGAAAATAAAGGATAAATTGCAAAGTTAAAAGCCTGAGACCTAGTCAATAAATCAAGTCTATTTAAAATGTCCTTAATTGGCAACTGTATGCCACATGAATAAGGCCAAGTATTCACGTTCAGTTCAAGCAGAATTTTTATTCTGCCGATGGGGTTGAGATGATGAAAAAATGTGTACATTTTACATCATTTAGTTAAGTGATAAACTTTTGACAGAATGATGATTCCTTGCACCAAAACATATTTTTCCAGTAATATTAGCATAATTGAGCATAATAGGTCAATGTTTTGTGTATAATTTAAAGGGTCTACAAATCAAAATTATTCTTGTTGCCTGTTAGTAAGAATACATTCATTTGCAATAAGATATTATCTGACCCTCACAGTAGAATCAGGTTGGTAGACCAGGCAGCAGAGGGAGAGGCTGCTGGACAGATATTTCAATAAAGAGAATGACCGGGAAGTGAGGGGAGCCACAGCAGGTGGTATGCAGGGGAGCCCTGAGAAGCTCCAAAGAGTCTGAGAACTTGGCCCTGGCAAGGAATGGGCACAGAAGGTGCAGAAGGCAGAAGGAGAAGCAGGCTGACATGTACTCAGGATAAATAAAAGCTGCCCTGCTATGTCTCCCAGACTGGTCTGGGATGCCAATGTACAATTGGGCAGCTATGTTCTTATTTTCAACCTTTCTCATCACCCTTTTGCAGAGAGCAAATGAGTTCTCTTCAGCCTGTCTCTATTGTGAATGTTGGTGTTTTTGTTTCTCTGCCAAATACGTGGTACCTGACAATCTCCCAACCATATCATTAGGAGATGAGTTTTATAGCAAAAAGATGAAGCAGCATCAAAGTTGTGTCTTTTACAATGGAGCTAAGTCATCATCTGTTGGTGCTTTTTTCTCATTTCTGCTTAGACTTTCAGAAGCAAACACCTTCTATTTATGCAAAGAGAGGATGGGCTATGGGAATGACACCATGGTGTTTTTATTACTTATTATTATGTTAACTCTTATTTATGTGGAAAACTTAAAATTTGTTTTTCTCAGCTTAATGTCTCAGGAAATCAGATCAAGAAACTCTAAGAGCCACAGATGGCATTTGTTGGATTTGCATTTGCATACATAAAAATTTTATGAAGATAACACACATATTCAGTGGGCACTCTTTGGGTTGAGTTCTGAGACCTGGACAAAATCCTAGAAAATGCTTTTTGAAGAGTTCTAAACTAGTTTGCAAGTAATGTGGCAAAATGAATTTTGTATTTTTGATTATGTTTATGTAAATGATCCAAAACCATAAAAGAGTACTCTGGTACTATGAGAAAACTCATGATTCCGTCTGTCCTGGTGCCCAGACCTTCAGCCACCTAGAGGCCATTTAATGTGGCACAGCTGGCCGGCAGTAGCCCAGGCTCATTGGATTGCTGTTTTATATAATATAATGTGTTTGGTCATGCCTTCTACCTGTTTGGGGACGTCAGATTTAAAATATAGCACCTTGGCATACACAAAACTTGCCTGGCACTTAGAAGGACTAGAAGTCTAAAACAAAAAGCTATACTCAATAATCAACTCTGCAAACAACAGCTGTGGTCACCGATAAAATAGCCCTTTATTTGTGACCAGTGCAGAGAGGGCTTTTGATCAGTCACATGTAGGTCCTTTCCACTAGATCCTCAACCATAGCTAGCAATATTTATCAGTATTATCATCTCCAAAGGAGAGATATAGCTGGTTATATATACAAATGCATGCATTTGTATGTGTGCATATGTTCCACCAGACCCAAAATGCTTCTATGAAAAACATTCACCTCTTCATGTTAGCATCTTCAGCACTGCATGGAAGGATAGCTCTGCCTGACCTGCAGCACAGATGGGGTTCCCACTGCCCTGTCCACTGTCGTCTTTCAGCACTGACCATCTAAGGCATTTCCACAGATCCCAAGGCTCCAGAAAACCCATTCTGAAAACCAAAGAAGGAAGTGACTCCACTATGGAGATCAAGAGACATTTCTTCTTAGAAAATGATTCAAAATAGTTGTATACCACCCAGAACATAGACATGTGAGCAGACACCCTTTCCTGCCATTGGAAGGAGAAGTTGCAGGGCAGCTTTCACACTTGATCTCCTACTGCTCTTTAAGCTGATGAATATTTTATAGATGACAGGAAATGAGCCATGGCTAGAGGCTGTGACAGGGAGACCACATGTAAGTCAACCACTGACAAACTGCTACCTAAAAAGTATGAAATTTAAACATGAGAATGCTTGGGCTATATATAAAATTTATCTGGACATATATCATAATATCACCAGTGTATTTTTATATGTAGACTAAATATTCTGGAGGTTGAATTTTGCCTTGCTGGCCAGGAACCATTGTAGACATGTCTTCTGTGGAAACTGCTGAATATATGCAATAGTATGAGTCATCACTAAATAAGCACCTACTAGGTGCTATATATATTTAAGCTCCAATCTTAATTTTTATCAGCTCTACTGCCTGAAGAATAGATGCCTCATAGCTGGGTGCATGACAGAACTGGAATTTGAATCCAAAACATGACCTACAGGTTTTTGTGCTGGCAGTCTCTCAGACACAGCACCGCTACTCACAATTGGGCAGTGTCCCAGGTGGCAGTGCACCCCGCACCTTAGCCACAGCATCAGCAACAGTGAGAGGCACCATTGCCATCACAGTCCCTGCAATGGTGCAGCCACCCTCCCTCCCTCTGCTCTTCCCACCTTCCCTTACACCATGGATGATCAGCTGAGTGAAGAATAGATTGCTGAATTCAAGGAAGTTCTTTCCCTATTTGACAAAGATGGTGATGGTACCATTACAACCAAGGAATTTGACACTGTCGTGAGGTCACTGGGTCAGAACTCAGCAAAAGCCAAATTGCAGAATATGATCAATGAAGTGGATGCTGACAATAATAGAACCACTGACCTCCCAGAATTTTTTACTACAATGGCTGGAAAAATGAAAAATACAGACAGGGAAGAAATCCACCGGACATTCCAAGTCTTTGACAAGGATGGCAATGGTTACATCAGTGTGGCAGAACTATGTCATGCCATGACAAACTTAGAAGAAAGACTAATAGATGAGGAAGTAGATGAATGCATGTGTTTGTGTGTGTGCATATGTTTCACCATATCAGAGAAGCAGATATGGATGGAGATGGACAAGTCAACTATGAAGAATTCATAGATGATGACTGCCACAGGAAGACCTACTTTCAACTCCTTTTTTCCCCTCTAGAAGAATCAAGTCGAATATTTTACTCACCTCTTGCAAAAAAGAAATTTACTCATTCTGTTTCTATGTAGCAAAACTGAATGTCAAAAATACCTTCTGTCCACACACATATAGTATCTGCATCTATTGGTCGGTGGTCCCGTTCCCTAAAGATCAAGCTACACATCAGTTTTACAATATAAATACTTGTACTACCTTAATGATAAGGAAGTACTTCGTGGACTCCTTCCAGTTTCATTTGCTAATGATGAATACACTGTTTGGGCTGGCCAGCTTCTCATGCATGCAGGTTGACAATTGAACAGTCAGGCATTTGTATTAAAAACAAAAAATGAAAAAACAAATTCAAAACCTATTCAAATGGGTTCTAGTTCACTTTGTTAGTATAAATTGTCAGAGCTGGTTTACTAAAAGCAAACACATTTAAAATTGGTTTACCTCAGGATATATGTCGAAGAATGGGTGAAGGATAAACTATGTAGACATAACCCTAGACTAGCAGGATGGTGCTCTTGTGCTTCCATGTGCCCTGACCCATGGTGATCCTGACACATGCTTGTGGCATGCCCACATGTGTTGGTTTAGTGTTTTCCTCCTTGTACTGGAGTGACATGGGTGTCAGGCTATTACCATTTACACAAGTTTTTAAGAAGAAACTTTTACCAAGGGAGCATCTTTGGACTTTCTGTTTCAAAATCTTCTGAACTGTGTGACCTGGAGCCAGCAGAGGTAGACAGTGGCCATGGACTTCAGCACAACCATGAACATTGCTGTTCAAGAAATTACAATTTACATCCATTCCAAGTTGTAAATACTAGTTGTTTTATTTTTCTTTCCAATAAAAAGTCCATTAACTTGCCCTGGCTGGGTGGTTCTGTTGGTTGCAGGTTCGATTCCTGATCAGGGCACCTACAAGAGGCAACCAAACAATGTTTCCCTCTTGTATCTGTTTCTCTCTCTCTCTCTCTCATCAATAAACACATCCTCAGTGAGTATTAACAAGAAAAAACTATTAACTTAAAGAAAAAAGATGACATTCCAACTAAGGTTTTGGTTTAAAAAGATGGAATCAATTATTTTAATGTTAACTATTTGTCATATATCACTCATGTGATAAGTAAACATTTACCTAATCAAAAGTTGAGTCTTTTATTTTGAGACAAATGATATAATTGAAAATCCCACATAATATTTAGAAACCAGTATCAATCCATGTCCTATCAATGTTAACTTCTATTAATTTTTTTAATAGTTTATTTTTTATTGTATTTTTCCCTTACCATTTATCCTCCTTCCACCCTACTCACTCCTCTCCCCCTGCAATCACCATACTGTTGTTGTTTGTCCATGAGATTTTTCTTTTTTGTTCAATTCCTCCACTTACCAACTGTACCCCCTGCCAGAGCTGTCAGCCTGCTCTCTATCTATGAGTCTGTCTCTATTTTGCTTGTTAGGTCAGTTTGTTCATTACACTCCACTCTAACTGCTTATTTCACTTAGCATAATATTCTCCTGGTCCACCCATGGCGTTGCAAAGGGTAAAATCTTTTTTTATACCCAAGTAGTATTCCATTCCCATAGCTGCTGCTTCCAAATCTTGGCTATTGTAAATAACACTGTGATGAACATAGGGGTATACATTCTTTCGAATTAGTTTTCAGGTTTCTTTGGATAAATCCCCAGAAGTGCGATCACTGAGTTCCATTTTTAATTTTTTGAGGAAATTCCGTACTGTTTTCCTCAGTGGCATTCCCACCAACGTGCAGAAGTGTCCTCCTTTCTCCACATCCTCGCCAGCAGTTGTTTTTTTTTTTTTTTTTT
>VMDR010035137.1:0-10850 GCA_007922815.1 Macrotus californicus | reverse complement strand
TCCTCATTTTTTTGAATTCTTGTTTCTTCATTGTGTTCTGGTTGAATGTTTCTTTCTTCCTTCTGATCCACACCATTGATTTGAGTCCTGGTTTCCTTCCCGTCACTGTTGGTTCCCTGTACATTTTCCTTTATTTCACTTAGCATAGCCTTCATTTGTTCATCTAATATGTGACCAAATTCAACCATTTCTGTGAGCATTCTGATTACCAGTTTTTTGAATTGTGCATCTGATAGGTTGGCTATCTCTTCGTCGCTTAGTTGTATTTTTTCTGGAGCTTTGATCTGTTCTTTCATTTGGGCCATTTTTGTTGTCTTGGCGCACCTGTTACGTAGTAAGGGGCGGAGCCTTAGGTGTTCACAAGGGCGGGGCAATCACGTCACTGTGTTGTGACGCTGTTTGTGGGGGAGGGGTCTGAGAGGGAACAATGGCTCTTGCTCCACTCTCTGCCGGTTTTCAATCACTTCCCCTGCTCCCTACAATCAAATTGGGCCCTTCTGGTGCTGGTTCCCAGGTGGGTGTACGCGCTAGGACCCTGTGGGTCTCTCCAATGAGCTTTCCTGTGAGGCTGGGAGTTTCTCCGGCTGCTGCTGCCTCAACCCCCACAGGTGTTTTCAATCAGAGGCTTTGAGGCTTTATTTCCCTGTGCTGGGACCCTGGGTTGTGTGGCTTGTCTCGCTCCCGGGTTCTTCCTCCCAGTTTATCCGCACGTGGGTGTGGGACCACCCGGTCTGCCAGCTGTTCTGTGACCTGGTTTGCCAGCCGCCTTGCCGAGAGTCCTCTCCGCCCGGCTGCCTGTCTCCACCCCTCCTTCCTGTCTGGATGAAAGTTTCTCCTTTAATTCCTTGGTTGTCAGACTTCCATACAGTTCGATTTTCTGTCAGTTCTGGTTGTTTTTTGTTTTTAAATTTGTTGTTGTCCTTCTTTTGGTTGTGCGAGGAGGCACAGTGTGTCTACCTTTGCCTCCATCTTGGCTGGAACAGGAAAAACCTTTAAATGATTCTCTCAATATGATGATTACTGTAGAGTTTTTTATTTTTTAATATTCTTTATCAGATTATGGAAATTTCCTTTCATTCCTAGTAGGTTAAATGTTTTTAATCATTAATTGGTGCTGATTTTATCAGCAAATTTTTCTGCCTCTGTGAAAATGATTATATGACTTCCTTTTTTCTGTAATCTAGGTAATTACATGGATTCAATTTCAAGTATTAATATACCCCTAAATTCCTGTAATAAATCCCATTTGGCTGTGATATATTATCCTTTTTATGTATAACTGTATTTAATGTGTTAAATTTTGTTGAGGATGTTTGCATTTACTTTCCTGAGAGAGATTGGCCTATAATTTTCATTTCTCATAATGTCCTTGTCAGCTTTGATACCAAGAGTACTCATGTAATAACTTTTGAATGCAAGTGGTAGAAAAAAATCCCATTGAATTTTTAGAAAACAGTACCAGAATGCTACACTTCAAAAGTTTGTTGGAAAACCTCTGTTTCTGGCTGAGATGACATGGCTCACTTCAGAGAACCCAGCGTTAAGAGCAAAACCTTATGAGTGTAAGCTGCTGTGAAAAATGTATACGCACTATATAGCGTTACTTAACATATTCTACATATAACATTATATGGTATATGTTATATAATACACGTATTTATATATAAAATAACAAAATTAAAATTATGATTGTTACAATGTACCTAGTAGGTGGTCTGAAGAGTAATAAGGATACACTAAACATTGAATCCATGGGCTAAGGGACCAGCTCAGGGATGCCATCGGCATGTAGTAAAAAAAAGCACTGAGGTGAAGAGTCTAGTCAGAACTTGTAATATCTGTCTGATAGGAATTCTAGAGAAAAGAAATAGAAAGGAGGTAAGAAAATATCTCTGAAATGAAGAATGATTATCTTTAGATCAGGGGTCAGCAAAGTCTTACTGTAAAGGCCTGATAGTACATATTTGGGCTTTGTAAGACCTTAACACTGTCCCAGCTACTGTACTGTTGTTGTAGCATAAACGCAGCCATAACAGTAAGTAAATGACTATGTTCCGGTAAAGTTTTATTTACAGGAACAGGAGGCAGTCTGGATTTGCCTGGGGGCTTAGTTTGCTGACCTCTACGTGAGCTTGCAAAGGCCCACTGGATGTCCCATCAGCCTTTCAGTGTGTGTCTGGATTTTCCTATCCTGGATGACTCATTTAAATGCAGTCATATATGTGACTTTTACTGTCTGGCTTGTTTCACTGAGCATGTGTTTGAAGTTCATACACATTGTAGTGTGCATCCGCAGTCATTTCTTTCTGTGGCTGATACTCCACTGTGTGGATATACCACGTGTTGTTTATCCATTCATCTGCTGGAGGACATTTGGATCGTTTCCACCTTTTTACTGTTATGAGTAGTGCTGCTGTGAGCATTCATATATAAACATTTAAGTATCTGTTTCTAGCTCTTTGGGTAGATACTTAGAAGTGGAATTGCTGGACTCGATGGCAGTTCTCTGTTTAACTTCTGGAGGAACTGCCACACTGTTTTACACAGTGACTGCACCATGTTACCCTCCCAGCAGCAGTATCTGTGTTACAGTCTCTCCGCATCCTTTCCGACACCTGCTTTATGGTGTGGCCTTGCTAGGGGTAAAAAACACAGGAGTTTCTTACAGCTCTGAGTTTCTGCGTGATTTCACAGACATTGGGAGAGGTGTCCACAGAGCTAAAAAAAAGCTAATGCAGAAGTCTTAAGTTAGGCCCTCAGAACTGTTAGCATGTTTGTTTAAAATTTATTTAAGCATTTAAATATGAGGTGATGGTTAGGATGATAATTATCATCCTAAAATATACACACACTCATAGAAGTCTATATTTTTTTTATTCTTTCCTTTAGCTACCTGAGAAGAAAAGGAATAATAATAAATGAAACATCTGCAGTTGTATATGCTCAATTACTCACAGGTCGTAAATATCAAATAAATCAAAATGGTGAAGTTCATCTAGAGAAACAGTGGTCAAAACAAGTACTTCCATTTGTTTATCAAGCCATTGTTAAGGTACGTCTTCATCAGGTCTCAGTTCTGTGTCAGTGTTCACTGTCACACTGTGTGAAGGAAAGATTAATCAAATTAACATTTGTTTATGAATAGAAGATAAGGTAGCAATGTTTAATGGAGACTATTATTTAATATAATTTGCAAAATATTGTTCGTTTTAAAAGGAGTATTACATACTCAAGAGACTTTGTGATTAGGAACTTGTCTTTTTAATTTATTTTTAACTTAATCTCTAAAAGAAAAATCCCAGCCTTAACTTATACCCTTGCATTTTTAGATTTTTATTCTCAAAAAAAAAAAAGTTTGTCTTACATAAATTAGTAAATGGAAAAGGCTGTTGTGTTTGTAATCTTAGATATGGTATGGGGACAAAAATTTTTTAAGGCATGTAGTGATACTGTAATTTTGGGGAAACAGTGTAGTAATTAAGAGCACAGACTTTTTAGCTGTATGATCGGGCAAGATTCACCCAATTTCTGTGCCTTAGTTTCATCATCTGGAAAGTGGGACTAATATGACCTGACTGGTATGGTTCAGTAGATTAAGCGCTGGCCTGTGAACCAAAAGATCGCTGGTTCAATTCCCATTCAGGGCGCGTGTCTGGGTTGCAGACCAGGTCCCCAGTTGGGGACGTGCAAGAGGCAACTGATCAATGTTTTTCTCCCTCCCCTCCCCTCTCTCTAAAAGTAAATAAATAAACCTTTAAAAGAAAAATAAACTGGGACAAATAATAGTCTCTGCCATAGAGGGTTGTCTTATAGATGAAACGAATTTATAAATATGTGACGTGTGTAGAAGGTATCTAGCATATAAGCAGTCAATAAATTTCAGTTACTAATATTGTTAGGTAGACAGTCTTTAAATTTGACATTTATAGGTAGTATACCCACAACCCCATAGAAATAGTTTGGTGTGCAATCTGTAGAGGTTATGATTGTGATGATATACTTTTATATTTCATTTTATTTAGGACATCCGAGCTTTTGATTCCCGTTTCTCCAGTATCAAAACTTTGGATGACTTGTTTCCTCCCAGAAGTGTGGTCTTTATGCTGGGAACCCCCTATTACGGCTGTGCTGGAGAGGTTAGTTCCTGTCACTGCTAATTAGTGCTTTTCCTGGTTTGAAGTCACTGCAGTTCTTTAACTTTGTTTAGGTGTAAAATAAAGGTAGCCCTGGAGGGGGAGAATAAGAATGAATTCTTCGTCTAACTAATGAACATAGTATATGACTGCATATATTTTTAGTCTTGAGCAGGTCGGGGTCGGGAGGTGGGGAGAAAAAAGAATTCAGATCCTGTTCTCTTTCGTAGTATATTGTGGTGCCATATAAGAATCAATTCCATAGTTATTTTAGATGTATTATTGGGTTGATGAAGTTGTAAATGTGTTGATGTTTTGGGGAAGTCCAGCTCCCATGTGGAAAAAAGTACATGCAGATAGGCACATATGCCGATACATACACATATGTTCTAGCTCTGTTTGCAGGATCAGAAGTAAAGTGAGCACATGTGATACCTAGACCTTCACCTGCAACACCGTGTCCCACTAAAAAGAACAGGGCTTCTCAGGGAGGTGGTGGGCTACAGGGCTGGGGTGGGGCAGGTGCAAGGTGAGCCTGAAGCCTCTTGTTACACCGGAAAGTAAGTGCTCAAAAGAATAGTGGGTGTTCATCACACAGTCAGGGGCCAGTTTAAGGGCTCCTGCTGGTCATGTCCGGGAGAAATGGAGTGTCAAAATCATTAAGTGCAGTAATGAATTATACATGGTTGGTGGGGGGAGACTGGAATTTATACGTTCTTCGTGGTGATAACTAAGTGAGTAGTGAAGGGAAGGGCCCTTGCTCAGCATTATGTCAAGGATGAATGTGGGGACAGTGCTGGAGGTGGAAACCATCGTTTTACGACCGTTAGGATATAGATTGAACTAGGCAATAATCATCATTGGAAGCGAAATCTAGGACATTTTTGATCAGGAGTGGGATATTTTCATAGTCTTGGAAGTGTTTTCCCACAAACTGTTCATTAATTTTGAGGGCAACAAATAACTGTAATTGTACAGTGAAGAAATTGAGCAACATCGTGATGTTATGATCAAAGTTAGTATTATGGTGAGGGACAGATGAAAATACTCAGTATATCATGTATCTCCAGATGGGATATTTTAAGAAGCACACATCACCTATGCGGTATTCTGGCTCTGAGTATTATATAACCTAATCACAAGGAAGCATCAGAGAAGTTGAAAATTCGTAACCTTTTCTTTTTAAGGCAGGGTGGAGAGGGAGGGATGAATTGTATTCTTCCAAGTGTCAACGCTATGAAAGAGAGAGAGAAGATCTGGCTGTATTCCAGGTTGAAGGAAGTTAAAGAGATATGACGGTTAAATGCAATTTCTGATCACAACCTGGATCCCGTGGTAGAGGGAGAAAGGAGTTTTTTTATGAAGGACATTTTTAGGTCAACTGACAAAATAGGAGTGTGGACAGTAAAGTATTTTATCAATGTAAATTTTGTACTTCATAATTATGCTGTGATTATATAATAGAATATCCTTCTTAGGAAATAGACACTGAAATATTTAGGGGTAAGCAGCACAATATATGTAATATACCCTCAAAAGGTTCAGAAAAATAATTACGTATGTTTAAATGCACATGTGGAGCACAGATGTTAAAACAAGCAGAAGAAAATGTTAACAAGTAGGTTAATCTGGGTAAGTGTTAGGTGTTTTTGACCTGTTTTTGCAACTTTTTGGTAGTTTGAAATTATTTGCAAATTAAAAGTTAATTTAAAAAAACTGGTTAACAAGGTACAGTGACTCAAATTTGCAGTTTAATCATATTCACTTACAAATTCCAAGAGAATTTCCACATCCAACTTTGTTGTCTGATTGTGTCTCAGAAATAATAAAATGTCCAATTAAGTAGAAAAGTCAAGTAAATAAAATGTAGTGAAACAGACTAAAACATACTGTGATTTTTTTTTTTTCTTCAAGGTTCAGGATTCAGGGGATGTGATTACAGAAGGTAGGATTCGTGTGGTTTTCAGCATTCCATGTGAACCCAGTCTTGATGCTTTAATACAGAACCAGCATGTGAGTACTATAGTCCATACTGTCTAATTCTGGATTGAGCTTTAAAAATACCAAAGGGGTCCTGGCTGCTGTGGCTCAGTGGACTGAGTGCCGGCCTGTGAACCGGAGGGCAGCCGGTTTGGGTCTCAGTCAGGGCACGTGCCTGGGTTGCGGGCCAGGTCCCCAGTGGGGGGTGTGTGAGAGGCAAGAGATCAATCTCTCTCTCAGTGTCTCAGTGTTTCTCTCCCTCTCTTTCTCCCTCCCTTCCCCCCTTTAAAAATAAATAAAATCTTTTAAAAAATTAAAAATAAATATATTAGAAGGACATTTTTGCCAACTTCTTTGAATTTATTGCAAATAATTTATTTAGTACTGGTTAAAGTCTCTGTAGGATTGTTTAAAAATCGGTGTAAACTTTGCTCAGAACTTCATGGAGACTTTTGAGGGAGAAATCGCAGAAATCCCATTATTAATCTACAGTGGTTATTATAGGTTATTCAAGCTTTTAGGCCGCACATTGATTAGCATACCCTCTGGGAATAAACTTGGGTTTTTTAAATGTTTCATAATTTAAGCCTATATTTTTAGTTACAGTGACAAATGGCCTTCCTGTACAAATTAATTGCCTCTACTCAGCTAAAGACGAACAGCCCCTCGAGTAAATTGGGAAATTGCATGTAAGGTCACAGCATCCTTCCCCAGGACCTGTTTCTCCAAAGATGTTCACAGCCTCCTTTTATTTTTCCCTGTTAAAATAGGGGAGGATGCTGGTATCTCTTATTTTGCTTTCTGATTGGATAATTAACTTGACTAAAATTAATTCACAAGCAACCAGCTATTGGCACTTTTGTTTTCTCTAATGGTAAAATCTAAAGCTCAATGTCCTGTGGGGTGAATTTAAGGCATTAGGCATCAGCATACCCATGAGGAAACTTTAGGGAAGGCAGGAAAGTGCCTAAAATCTTACCATCAGGCCTCTTTTGGAGGAAGAATCCAGAAAGCAGTCAGGAAGCCGGGAGAGTGGCCCATTTGATGAAGGAGTTGGGTTTCTGTTCTGGAAGTCTGTAGGAGAGCTGTTGTTCGTTCCCTCGTGCCTGTGCCTGGCTTGTCCTAGGAGCCTGCCCACTTCCAGTGCACAGTGTGGCGAGGTGGGCTTCTCCTCATGCTTTTTCTTACGGACCTTTAACTTCCGCGGAAGCCTCCTTTCTCTTCCCTGATGTTCTCGTCTGTTTATTTCACATGTTCTAGGGTACTTGTGTGGTTTTAATTAATTTTGATTACGCTGTAACCCAGTATTTCTCAAGAGGAGTACTACTGGAACATTTTAATAGCATCTTTATATTCCAGATGACTAAAAATATCTGTCCATTTTGAACTAACTGTAGACATAATCGTTAAAATAATGGTGTCTGAATTAATTCCTTACCAGTCTCTGGAAGTTTTGTATATATTGGTGATAAAATATCCTTATTTTCATATAAAATATTTATATAAAGTATATAGTTCATATAAACATAGTACCTTTATTTATGTATTCATTAATAACGTGTAGAACCTGAAATCTGTATAAAATAAGTGTGTATCATTATGTACATATGTTAGAAGTATATGGTCACTTACCATACTTGGTGCTGGATTTTCAGTTTGCTTCCTGGTTAAAAATTACGTGCTCTGATATTTTTTTAAAAATTGACAATTTGCATGGTTTCTTTCCTTAAGATTACATTTTATGGACTGTGCTAATTATAAACTTGCTATAATAGACGTGCTACTCTCACATGACCACAAGCACTGGGGACAGGTATTCTCTGCACCCACATGTGACACACTGTTGCTTTTGTTCAGGAGCAGCTACTCTGTGGCACACTTACATTGCATTGGTTCCGATAATTATCATCGAGGCCTCATTTTGTCCCGGGTGCTTTCCTAAGCCCTGCTTGGAACATAAAAATTAATGATTTTAAATGTAATCCTTAACTGCAGTGTTTGCCATTTAGTATTTAGAGTAGAGTTTATTCCTAAGACAGGTCCACAAGCTGTGTTTCCTGTTCCTTTTACCGGCCCTTGGGGATTCTCTCCTTTGAGGAGGAGCAGCAGAGAAATTCTGCCTACAGATCTTTTAAAAAGAAAGGGAAGTGATCACTCACTCTTGAGAATTTTTATATGGCCACAATCCAATGACTGATCTTGTCTTGGTTACCTCCAAACTTTAAACATAAAGAAATAACATTGAATGCTTTGTGTTTCTGTAATTGACTTTTTTGTTTTTATGTTTAAAGAAATATTCTATAAAGTACAACCCAGGATATGTGTTGGCCAGTCGCCTTGGAGTGAGTGGATACCTTGTTTCAAGGTTTACAGGAAGTATTTTTATTGGAAGAGGATCTAGGAGAAAGTAAGTTTATGTTAAAGAAATTTACGTAAAAGTGGCAGAAAAAATTGAATGATAAAGATAAAATGGTTAATATTTCCATATATATTTTCTCTCATTAATTGCTCTGACTTGTCCTTAAAAATTATGCATAAAATCCTCTGATGGTAATATGTTATCTAAATGACACATGTCATATCAGTGGTTGAAAAGACAATTGTTATTTTTAGCAGCTAACAAATTGAACCTTGAAATAAGGTATCAAGGTGTGTGTGAATCTCAATAATAGATTTCCCTGCATTTTCTTACTTCTCTCTCCTATCTAATTACATAATATGTGTTAACTGTTAGTGCTTTGTTAACTTGGATTTTGAAGCCTTTCCTCTGTTTTTTTTTAATTACTGCTACTTTGGAAATAACTGTGATAATTAAAATACAGAAGATGATCAAAACTAAGTTTTTCTAAGAATTGAAAGCAAAACTTTTTGTTCTTTAAACAAGACTTTAAAACCTGTGTGTGTATGTGGTTTAAACTCAGCCCTCATGGAGACCATAAAGCAAATGTGGGTTTGAATCTGAAGTTCAACAAAAAAAATGAGGAGGTGCCTGGATACACAAAGAAAGTCGGGAATGAGTGGATGTACTCCGCCGCCGCGGAGCAGCTCCTCGCAGAGTACATCGGGAGGTGAGTGCCGGACAGCACGCCGCGGGCGTCCCCACACGCAGGAGTGGGGTGAGGGTTCTGCCTTACTGCGGGCATTTCAGAGGAAAAGGTTTCCTTTAGGAAGACTTGACGTGTGTTACATATGAATATTTTTTGGCATTGGCAGAGATTGATTTATTTTAATTATGAAAGTTTTTTAATTACAGTTAACATACAATACTATGTTAGTTTCAGATGTACAACATAGTGATTAGATGTTTATATAACTTTCAAAGTGATCACCTCCAAAAGTCTAGTACCCACCTGACACAACACATACTTTTACAATTATATTGACTCTATTCCCTGGGCTGTATTTTGTATCCTCGAGACTATTTTCATAACTGCCAACTTGTATTTCTTCATACCTTTCCGTTTTTCCATTCATACCCTCAACACCCATGTCATCTGGCAACCATCAAAACATTCTGTTTGTATCAGTTTGTTTCTCTTTTGTTTGTTTATTTTATGTTTTAGATTCTACATACAAGAGAAGTCATGTGGTATTTGTCTTTTTCTGTGTGACGTGTGTCATTTAGCATAGTATCTTCTAGGTCCATTCATACTGTCGCAAATGGGGAGGTGGCATGCTTTTTTATGGCTGAGTAATACTCCACACTGTGTATGTACCACACCTTCTTTCTCCATTTTCTGTTGGTACACACTTAGTTTGCTTCCATGTCTTGGCTATGGAAAATAATGCTACGTTGAACACAGAGGTGCGCGTGTCTTTGCGAATTAGTGTTTTGGATTTCTTCAAATACTCAGAAATGGGATTGCCAAGTCACATAGTTGTTAATTTTTTGAGGAACCTCTATACTGTTTTCCATAGTGGCTGCACCAGTTTACAACCATACCACCTTTTCTCCATTCTGGCAGGTGTGTGGTAACACCCCACTGTGGTTTTAATTCCCATTCCCTGACGATTAGTGGTGTGGAGCTACTTTCTGTATGCTTATTGACCATCAATATGTCCTCTTGGGGAAATACCTCTTCGGCTCCTCTGTACTATTAAAAATTGGATTGTTTGGGTTTTTTGGTGTTAATATATGTGAGTTCTTCATAAATTTTGCATATTAACCCCCTATTGGATGTATCATTGGCAAATACCTCCTTCTGTTCGATAGGTTGTCTTTTGTTTTATTGATGATTTTTTTCCTCTGTGCAGAACCTTTTTAGTTTGATGTTGTCTCCTTTGTTTACTTTTTCTTTTGTTTCCCTCCCTCGGGAGACGTACTAAGAAAACCATTACTGAGAGTGATGTAAAGGATTTTACTGCCTGTGTTTTCTTCTAGGAGTTTGATGGTGTTCAGTCTTAAATTTTAGTCTCTCATGCACTTTGAGTTTATTTTTCTACGTGGTGTAGAAAGTGGTGTGCTTTCATTTTTTTTTTTTTACATTTATATGTCCAGTGTTCTCAACACCATTTATTTAAGAGATTGTCTTTATCACATTGTATAATCTTTTCTTGTTTGTCTTCTTTTTGAGAATATGTAAAAAAAAATCTTGTTTGAGAAACCTACCAAGTCATTAGTTGTTATTGTTAGTAAATCCTTAATAAAGCAACCAACAGACAGGTGCTCTTCTGTTCCCAGTTTAACGAAGTGCAGATTTCTGCACAATTACCAACGTACTAAAAGTAATGTTGACC
>VMDR010035136.1:0-10856 GCA_007922815.1 Macrotus californicus | reverse complement strand
GACCTTTTCGACACCCCTCCCCAGGTTTCTCCTCCCCACCAAGACTCGGTAGATAATACTGATGACATTTTATAGTTGGGGAAGCTAAGGCCCAAGGACTAACTTGCCCCAGGCCACATCAGAGTTGGGTGGTAAGACTGGTGACAGAACCACTCATGCTCCCTATACCCAAACCCAGGTTCCCTCCCTGGCCAGAGACACTCACTGAGAACCCCTTGAGTGGCCAACTTGTTGACAAAGCTGTGACCTTTGGGAGGTGCGGCTCCAGTCTTTATCAGTCCTGCAGTCAGGCGCCTCTGTTGGTGTGGCTCCTGCTTCTTCTTCGAGGAACTCCTAGCAGGCAAGACCCTGCGCTGCTTCCTAAAATGGGGGATTGCAGGTCTAAAGTCAGTCACGTTTACAGGAGGCCCGCCCTCCCTTCCCCTTGTCAGACGCCATACTCACGAGGCGACGTGGTGTGTCTGCAAGACACAGCAGTGCTTATGGTCCACAATTTGGTCGTTGACGCCGTGGTTGTGGCAGCAGGCAGCGTGAAGACGTGGAGATCTTCTGAGGCCATGTAGAATCCCCGATGGGACTCCGGTCTCCGGCCCAGTGGTGCAGTTGCAGGTGCAGCAGGGCCCGGGAGGCATTTCATTGGAATCCTTGGTTATAAGCCCAGAAGCAGAGGTCAGGATGGCCACATGATCCTCTACACCCAAACTCACTTCCTCTGACCTTGGCAAACCCCATCGGAAGGGGCTGGATTCTTTTCCATCCAGCTCACCGTTGAAATCACATTGCACCCTCCCTTCTTGCTCGCGTAGCCTCCTTCCCAGGAAGGCTCACTCATGCATAGCCTTGTTCCAAGCAACTCTTGACTTGGGTCCTGTATGCTTTCAATCCGATTATGATTCTCCTTGCCTACTTTCACCCCACATAGATCCCGCTTTCAGGTATACACATGCACTCTCGTGCCGCCTTCCACAATTACTACTTGCCCTTCCCGTGTACCATCCTGAACTCTGCTATACTCAACTATTATTATTCCTGGCATCCACTTCCACAATTGTCTTCCCAATCTTCTGCATTCATTCACCTCCCACTTGTGAATCTATGCCTCGGGCACTCAATTCTATTTCTAGTCTCATGCACGCCCTGCATTCAAATTTTTTTTATCACACTCCATTCTGACCTTTTTCTTGCAGCCCACCATAATCTTAATTATTTCCTCGCTGCCCCTTTCAGCTGGCAGACCTTTGCACTCCATGAAAGCATATTATCCGTCAGGATCCCAAGCCCCTCTTTCAATAATTATTTTCGTTCATCCCCTCGGTTATTCATTGAACAGAAGTTTGCTGAGCCCCGTACCGAATGCCAGACCCTGATCTAGTCAGCAGCCAACTCCTCACTGCACTCATTGTTCTCTTGCACCAACACACCCCTCGCCGCTTTCATGCAGACCGTTGCGTTCCCTCCGCAGCCTCCCAACACTCTTCCATGCTCCTCTCCACGCTTCCAAAATCATGCTGGAGCGCACCTTTGCCCCACCCCCACACACAGACCCGGAGTGCACCACCTCCTCTCAGGCAGCCCAATATTTCGCTGGTGCTTTCACCTCAGACTCAAAGGCAGCCTTGCCCCAGGGGCCAAAGGCCAAGGGTCAGGAGGCTGGGGCAATGGGTCCTCCCGCAGAGGCCCTACAGAGTGTGTGCGTGGGGGTGTGGAGCAGAGGGGACATCATAAGCGGGTGGAGGTACCCTGCGGAAGTGGAAGGGTTTGGGGATCCAGAGCAGGCGAGAGGGAGGAAAGACTGGGCATGGAGAGCGAGGGGCCCTCTTCCCCATACTAGCCTGTGGTCAGCCTCCAGCAGGTCGTGCAATGGTCTGGGGACGAGAGGACTGAGGGAAGACGCTGGCGCTCGCTTGCTAGCTCGCTCGCTTTCCCGCCATCCCCAGAAAGGCCAATGAGCTTCCAGCGCTGCCTTCCCACAGTTTGCTGTGGCCGGCGACCTATGAGCTTCGCGTTCCCTGAAGCTCACCCAGCAAAGTCCCACCCCGTCACCGCCCTCCTACTTCTCCTCAGCCTCGCTGTGGTAGGCCGGCCAATAACTGGTGAAGTAAAGTGGAGCTTTGTGCTCCACAAGCCTAGTTTCCCAGACTGTTCTCTCTTTGGATGTGAAATATTGCATGTGCGTGCATTTTTAACCCATGCACTTGGTATTGTGTCATTTACTTTTACAGAATTCAGCATGTGTTCTTTAAGATCGATCCGTATTGCTGTGCCAGGGATTTTTAATCGGGGGCGATTTTGCACCCCCAGGGGGCATTCGGCACCGTCTGGAGTCATTTTGGTCCGTATTTGTGTGTCTCCGTTTCTGAGCATAGGTCCTGTTGCATACATTTGTGTATTCCTGTGCCAGTGCCACACTGTCCTAATTTTTATCTCTCGGTAAGGCATCTAGAGCTCTGGCAGGGCAAGTCCCCACATCTTAGGCATCAGTCTCCAGGCATATCTTCACTATTCTTCACTTTCTGCCCTTCCACATAAACGTTAGGTTAAGCGTGCCATGTTCCCTGGTAACTCATTTGTAACAGATTTGGAGTCCATTTTCATGAATATACAGATCCATTAAGGGGGAATTGACTATCTTTATGATATCCAGCCTTCTTAGTCACCAGCGTGGGCTGTCTCTCCAGTTATGTGGGCCTTCTTTAACGTTTTAATCTTTCAGTTTAGTATTTAGTTTTATCTTTTGTACATTCAGACCTTGTACATCTTTTAGTGTATTTATCCTAAGATACTGTTCAGTGCTGTTGCTCTTGTACATGATATCTGTTTTAAATGACATCTTTCTATTTGTATCTATTTCACAGAAAGCCTTTGGAGTCTTTAAAAAGTGGATTGATCTTGAAGTGAGCCGCCATGCTCAACTCAGTGATATCTAATGATTTGTCTGTAGATGTTCCATGGTTTTCTGTGAATCTGTGAGTAACAGAAGTACAATAATCAACCAATAGGTTTCTTACACTGCTGGGTAGGACATCCACTACAAGGTGGAATACAGATGGCTAAAGTGGGCATCTTTGGGTTGTTCCTAATATTAAATAGACAGCCGCCAACATTTCCATATTAAAATGAGTTTGCTGTGACTCCTTGTCTTCTTTCCTTCCTCCCTTCCTCCCTCTCTTTTTTCTTTCTCTCTTTCTCTTTATCAGATTAAGAAACTCCCCTTACATTCCTAGTTTAATATGAATAAGTTTGCCTTAAAAACCATGAATAGATATTAGATTTCACGTTTTTGCCTCGATTGAAATGATCAAGACCCTATTCATTTAATCTGTTAAGTACAATGAGCGTTATTTATAGATTTTCCCCCTCAAAGTATTTACTGAGGTTCATCTCGTAATCAAAAAGAACAAAAATCATAAGTGTGTGTCTTAATGATTTTCAAAAATTATACATACACATTCAGTTAGCACCTGCAGCAATCTGCAAACCTCTTCTTTGCCCCCTTCAATCTATATTTTTCCAATGTTAATCCTGCTTCGCTCTCCTTCGATAAATGTAACTTAGTGAGAGTACATCTTTCGTATGTACTGGTGCGTTCAGTCTGCTCAATTTAGCTTAAGATTTTTCAGCTTTTGTTCATGAGTGGGATTGATCTGATGTGTTTCTCACACTATGTTTTCAGGTTCAGGGGCAAGGTTTCCTGATCTCATAGACTGAGTTGGGGAGTAGTCTCTCTTTTCTATCCTCTGGACACCTTTGTGTAAGGTTAAGATTACCTGTCTTGAGATATTATTAGAACTTGACCACTAGACACCTGGGATGCCGATTTCCTTTCCTTTTCTTTTTCTTTCTGTCTATCTGTCTGTCTGTCTTTCTTTTCCTTCCTTCCTACCTTCCTTTCTTTTTCAATTTTACTCTGGATATTATGAAACATATACAAGTAGATTTTGTATATGAAATTACAAACAATATCCAGGTTCACTTCAGTAAAGCAGTGTTCCTGGAACAGTAGCTTGCATCAGAGTCACCCAAAGGGCTTGTTAAAAGACAGATTGCTCACCTCCACATCTTTAAGACTCAGATTTTAAAACCTGGGGTGGGACCCAGAGTTTGATTTTCTGACAGGTTCCCTGGTGATGCAGGTGCTGCTGGTGGGAGACCTCATTTTGAGGACCACTGTACAAGAGAGAATAGTGAGGGAGCCTCCAATTATCAATTGCCCAAATGCAACCATTAACAACTCATAGCCAATCTCGTTTCATATATATTTTCTCGTTGCCCTTTCTTCCAGATTTTCCAAAAACCATCTTATGTTATAACGGTAAATATTTCAATGCATAACTCTAAAATATGAGCTATCCATTCTCCTCGACTTCTTTATTCTGAAAATGCACAATGTTGGTGGTCTAGTTTCAGTTTTTGCATGTACCAGTCCGATTTTCCCAATACCATTTATTGAAGAGCTTGCTTTTACTCCATCATATTCTTTTGCCTCCTCTGCCAAATATTAATGGATCATAAAGACGTGGGCTGACTTCTGGGCTCTCTGTTCTGTTCCATTGATTTATATGCCTTTCCTTGTGCCACTACCAGGCTGTTTTGATGGTAGTGGCCTTATAGTATAGTTTGATATCAGGTGTTGTGATCCCTCCAACTTTGGTCTTCTTTCTCAAGATTGCTGAGGCTATTCGTGGTCATTTTGGGTTCCATACAAATTTTTGGAATATTTGCTCTAGATCTGTGAAGTGTGCCCTTGGTATTTTAATAGCAATTGCATCGAATCTATAAGATTGCTTCCGGTAATATGGACATTTTAATGATGGTAATTCTTCCAATCCATGAACACGGTATATGCTTCCACTTGTTTGTGTCTTCTTCTATGTCTTTCCTCACTGTAACACACCACATTAACAGATGAAGGGGAAGAAAACCACAGCATCTCAGTTGATGCAGAAAAAGAATTTGAGAAAATTTGCAGCCACTCATGATAAAAAAACCGTGAACAAAGTAAGAATGGAAAGAAGCTTCCTCAACATAATTAAAGCCATATACAGACATCACACTCAATGGTGAAATGCTGAAAACTTTTCCTCATTGATCAGGAATAAGATAAGGGTGACTACTTTTGCCATGTCTATTCAGCATAGTACTAGAAGCTGTAACCAGAGCACTCAGGTAAGGAGAAAAAAAAGGAGGCATCCACATTGCAAAGAAACAAGTAAAATGATCTCTGTTTACAGGTGACATTATTTACATAGAGAAAATGCCAAAGATTCAAAATCTAAAAGTGTTGGAACTATTCAGAAAGCTTATAGGATACAGATCAACAGACAATAATCATTACACTCTGTACACTAACAAGGAACAATCCATTAAGAAAATTATGAAACCATTCCAGTTACATCAAAAAGAGTAAAGTATTTAGAAATAAACTTAACCAAAAAGGTGAAAGACTTGTGCAATGAAAACAGCAAAGCATTGCTGGAAGAAATTAAAGGAGACACAAATAAGTGGAAAGACATCTTGTGGTCTTGGATTGGAAGACTTCATATTATTAACATGGCAGTCCTACCCAGAGTGATCTAAAATTTCAGCGCAATGCCTGTCAAATTCCCAAATGACATTAATTTTTGTGGAAATTTTTCTTAAAATCCTAAAATGTACATGGAATCTCAAGGGACCCACAGTAGCCAAAACAACCTTGAAAAAAAAAAGAAAAGGTTGGAAGACTCACACTTCCGGATTTCAAAGTCTGCTTCTAAGCTACAGTAATCAAAAGAGTGTAGTATCGGCATAAAGCCAAGCATAGAGACCAATGGAATAGAATAGAGGCGTCAGAAAATAAATCCTCGCATATATGGTCAAATGACTTTTGACAAGGCTACCGAAACCTTTCACTGCAGAAAGGACAGTCTTTTCAACCAATGGTGCTGGGAAATCTTGATATTCCCATGGCAAAGAGTGAGGTTGGATTCCATACACTGAGTGTATTCCATACACTGTTACAAAAATTAACCCAAAATGGATCAAGGACCGAGACCTAAGTGCTAAAATGATAAAATTCAGAAGAGAACAGAAGAAAAAAGCTTCAGGACATTGGATTTGGCAATGATTTCTTGGATATGACATCAAAAGTGTACGCAACAAAGACGGGAAAAAATAGATAAGTTAAACTTCATCAACATTTAAAACTTCGGGGCGTTAAGTGACACTGTTAAGAGAGTAGAAGAGCAACCCACAGAATGGGAGAAAATATTTGCAGATCATGTGTCTCTTAAATGATTAACATTCAGAATATACAAACAACTCCCACAACTCAAAAATAAGTTTTAAAGAATAAACAACCTAATTCCAAAATCAGCAAGGGGCTTCAGTAGCCATTCCTGCAAAGAAGGTATACAAATGGCCGTTAAGGACGTGAAAAGGTACTCAACATCACTAGTCATTAGGCTAAATGAAAATCAAGACCACAATATCACCTCACATGCATCTAAGGGGCTATTATTTTTTAAAAGAAAAAGAAAAACAGAATATTACAAGTGTTTTCAAAGATGTAGAAAATGGGAACCCAGGTACCCATCAGTGGACGAAAGGATAAATAAAATGTGGTACAATGCAATATTACTCAGGCTTCAGAAAGAAAGAAAAAATTCTGATGTATGCCGCAACACGGATGAATCTTGAAGACATTATGCTAAATGAATAAGCCAGAAACCAGATGACAATTATAATTATCTGAGGTACTTAGGGTAGTCAAATTCATAGAGACAGAAAGTAGAATGGTGATTGCCAGGGTATGAGGGGAGAAAGACATGAAGAGTTATTGTTAATGGGTACAGGGTTTCAGGTTGGGACGATGACAAAGTTCTGGACATGGATGGTGAGATGATTTCCCAACAACGTGAATGCCATTGCATTTTATACTTAGCAAGGTTAAAATAAGTTTTTGTTATGTATATTTTACCACAATGAAAGAGAGAAAGAGAGAAAGACAAAGAGAAAGGAAGCTCCCCTCAGTTCCAAGGAAAATTGCTTTACACCGCCAAGAAACTTCCTATGTATCAAAGACAAACTTTTCTTTGGGAGAAAAGGTGGGGATTTACCAATGATAGTGCATGCTTAGAATTGTCTAATTTTCTAATAAGTACATGTAGTTAATTGCTGGCCATCTCTAAAGATTGTTTAAAAAAATGGTACTATATGATTTTTAAAATTCAATTTTTAATTCAAAAATTTTCCATAAGAAAACTTTAGTCCTAGCAAGCTTCACTAGTAAACAATATCTCACATTTAAAACAAAAATATAGTATCAGTCCTACAGAACTTTTTCGGAAAATACAGGAATTTTATGAAGTCAGCATTGCTTTTACACAAAAAATAAAAATAATTTTTAAAAAGACACTACAAAAGGAAAAAGAGCACTACAGGCCAATATCCCTGATGAACGTAGGTATAAAACCCCCTAATGAAATTTTTAAAAAATTGAATCCAGTGATACAGGAAAAGTATAATCTGTGACCATGCAGAGTGTATTCTAGGAGTGCAAGATTATTTTAACATTAAAAAATGCATCAGTGCATTCTACCATATTAAGAGAATGAAAGAAAAACAATGATTATCACAATGTATGACAGAAAAGCCATTTGATAATATAACACATCTATTCATGATAAAAAACAAACAAACCACCTGCTAACTTAAGAACATTCTCAACCTGATAAAGTGCTTCTACCAAAACCCTGCTGCTGGCATTATAGTTAATGGCAAAAGACTGAGGAATGTTTCTCCCTAAAGATTAGGAATATGTCAACGTCTCCGCTCTTACAATTGTGTGGTCAACATTATACTTGGGATCCTAGCTGATAAGGCAAGAAAAAGAAACTGTATTTTCTCAAGACATGATAGTCTATACAGAAAATACAAAAAAGCATCTCCCAGATCTAATAAGCAATTTAACAAGGTCAAAAGAGAGAAAGTCGATATAGAAAAGTTGTTTTTTTTTTAATTTCAGTATAGTAGGAACAAAGATTTGGAGATGGACTTTTTTTATAAATCACATACAATAGCAGTAAAATAAATGAAATTCCAACTGATAGTTTTAACGTTATATTTGCAGGACTTGTACATAGACAACTATAAAATATTGCTGAGAGAAATTAAAGAAGATTTCTATAAATGGAGCTATACATATTAAGTTCATGGACCAGAAGTCTCAAAAATATTTAAGATGTCAACTCTCTAGTAAATCATCTATAGATTTGACATATTCATAATTTAAATGAAAAGCTACTACCAAAACTTATATGGAAATGCAAAGGACACGGAATAGCCTAAGCCATTTGGAAAAGTACGAAAATGGAGGACTTGTACTACCAAATTCCCTGACTTAAAACAAAGGTATGGAAATCATGACACTGTGGTATGACCATAATATTAGACCATAATACGGATCCATGGATAAAATAGAAAGCCCAGCAATAAGCCTACATATATATGGTAAGTTGATTTGTGACACAGGCGCCTAGGTGATTAAATTAACTAATAATTACCTCATGATGCTGGGGGGAAAAAAAGAATCTCCATAGGGCAAAAGAAACCACAAACTTCAGTACCTCATACTATATGCAAAAGTTAACTCAAAATAAATCAGAGCTCTAAGTGTCAATTGTAAAATTGAAAATCTTACAAGAAAACAGGAGAAAAGTTCTGCATCGTGAGGTTAGGCAAAGGTGCCTTGGGTAGGAAATTCATTCAAAAAGTATGCGATTTGATTTTGGGTGGTGGGCACACAATGCAATATACAGAGCATGTGTCAAAAAAATGTACATTTGAACCCTATGTAATCTTATTACCCAATGTCACCCCAATAAATGTACATTTAAAATACTATAAAGCACAAAGGGACAATAATTGATGGACCCTTACTAAAACTAGAAGAAAAAAAAAAACAAAACGTTTGCTTCTCAAAACCCAGGGTTCAGTATCTCTGTGCAACACCATTTTCTACTCCCCTGCTGGAACCTCATGACTGACCTTGATTTCTACTTAAATCCTAGAACAGAAACATGGGTCTGCTTATTTTCAATTGCAAAAACTCACTTTATTGTCTGGGGCTTCTGCTTGCAAAACTCTCCCCTTCCTCTATTTCCTGGCCAACTTCTTTCTTCGCTCATTTCAGGTATGCCTCCTCTGGGAAATCTCCAAGACTCTATTCCAGCTCCCAAGGCTGGGTGGCTGCACCTCCTCCGTCCTCCCTCCCATAGCTATGTAACCTTCCTTCCCCCTCTCTCTATTGCAATCATCCTGTTGTTGTTTTTTGGTGTGTGTGTGTGTGTGTGTGTGTTTTTTTTTTTTTTGGCTTCTCTCCCACAGAGTGGCTTGAAGCAGCAAACAGAGACTCATTCATTTCTATAACCCCAGGCCATGGCCCAAGATAGGCTCCCAGAGAAGATCAGCCCTGTATTTTCACAGCTATTTAAAAGATGCTTTCCTAAACAACACTATTATTTTAAAAACCAAATACAAGGCTCTGAGGCCACCTACTTCCTCTTTCCCTTCCAGGTACTGTTTGCCTTTCAAGTCAGTGGCACAGACCCTCCTAGTTCTGAGTGATAAACAGGGGGCAAAACTAGACAGCTTCTCTTGAAACCCAAGAGTCAAAGATGGCATTTCATATAGCAGGAATAGGCAACAATGAGCTCTCGCCTCAGTTGTTCTGCTTTCCCCTTAGCCCAGCACAGGCCTGTCCCCTCTGTCCTTCACATTTTCCAAGCCCTCTAGGCTCCAAACCACCTGTCCTCTATCTACCAGATGCTGACTGTCTCACAGACGTGGCATCTCACATAACCCTCTGAGAGAAGAAACTCCGCTGTTGGTTTGGACTGTGGATGCCATCACCCAGCCCACCCTCCTTGCTTTAACAACCCATTTGGACCCATTCCTATCTCTGACATCCCCACCAAATGACGACTCACCATCTGCATGAACACCTCTGCTTTGTTGTTCTTGTTGTTCAGCAAGCAAACACCTGGTTTGAGCCTGCTGGGAGGTTCAGAGGAAAGAAGAGAAAGAAAGAAAGGAAAGGAAACAAGGATAGAAGGCAGGGAGGGCAAAAAGAAGGAAGAAAAGAGAGCGACTGGAGGGCTGGGAGTAAGGTACACAGGAACAGAAAGGATGTCCTACACCATAAATGTATCCAGTGCTTGAGTAGTGTGCACTGGGCTGTAGGAGGGAGGAAAGTACAGGGCGGGGCCAAAGGAGCTGAAGGGGCGTGGAGGGGAGAGACCCCCCAGCCTCTTTGCACTCGGCAGAGTGAGAAGCTTAGCTGGTGTCTTCAAGGAAGTCCTGCTGGTCACTGCGGACACATCCCACTCTCTTGGAATCATGATCTTCACTCCTTTCCTTCCACCCCCTGACCTGGCCAGTCTGATTTCTCTCTGTTGTCCTGAGATGTCAGCCCCAGGGCCCTGGGGCGGGGTCTGTAGCAGTCATTGCTGTATCCCCAGCACTTAAAACAGCACTGGGCATGCACATAATAACTTGTTGAGTGAGATAATGAATGTCAGGGAAGACAGGGGCATTAGGGTAAGACTACTTACTCTTTCTTTTTTCAGAACACAAAAGGCCAGCTGAAAGTCACTAAGGAATTTGTTGTTTTCTCTGACATCACGGAGAACTCATCCAATGGCACAGGCTTACTCAAGGGGTCTGCTGGTCCCCAAGGGTCTTGGAGGAGCCGGTTCCAGAGAGCCCTGGCGTTTTTCACCAAGTCCTTCAGGTGAGAGCTTGGAGCCAGCCTCTGCCTCTCTCACTGCTCGCGGCCAAGCCAACGTGCCTCCCATTCCCTCTCCACCCAGAGAGCCCCT
>VMDR010035135.1:0-10856 GCA_007922815.1 Macrotus californicus | reverse complement strand
TAAATCATTTTCTGTTTGTGCCTTAGATGCTACAATAAAAATTTGGATCAAGTAAGGTTTTTGTTTGTTTACTATCTTGTTTGATATTTTTACATGTAACTGTTTTTATTTTGTGATAAAAATGCTTTCATATAAATTTCACCTGGACTACTTTTAGAATAAAACTTTGAAAAAGAAAACCAAAGCGTGCATTTCCTTACTCTGTATAGTTAGGAATATGCAGTCATTTTATTGGTTACTGTGTTTTTCTTTTTTTTTTAATTACTTTATTGTTGTTCAATTACAGTTTGAATTTTCCCCCCACCACTCTCCCCTCACCCCAGCCAATCCCACCACCGTCCCCCACTCCCACCTTCCCCCTTGGTTATGTCCATGTGTCCTTTATAGTGGTCCCTGAAAACCCTTCCCCCTACTATCACCGCTTCCTACCCCCTGGCAATTGATGAGTCTGTTTTTCAAACCAAATCAGGATAGGTAATTTAGCTATTAATATCTACCAAATACTCCAGTAGAACTAATTTTCCAGGCATCATGATGTCATAGCATGAGGTAGATGTGACACTGTGGCCATGGGAACAATTAAACGCTAACTCAGTGAGAAGGCGGAAAACTATTGTCTTCCCATTTCTAGTGTTATCTAGAATACTTCTGCCCTTGACAAAGGGTCAAGGAAGTTAACAAGACAGTAAATAGAGAGAGTAGACTCAGGTGAGATACAATTCCAAATTGAACATTGCAGCATCCTTTGTCCAAACTAGCCCCTGGCAAGGCACAGGCGCTAGGGAAGAAGCTTCAAGGAAGACAACTTCTGGGAGGAGGATGCGGCATAACCCGGGGGGCAGGGCAGCAATATCAATTGTGGGGCTTATTGTATTCATAGTATATTTGCTTGAGATAACTAAGAAAGGAGGAAATACTGGAAAGGATTTTGAGAACTTGGAAAAACAGACTGCCAGGACTTTTAAGAAAACTCCTGATGAGCCATATACTGACCAACCTGATTCATCCACCTCTGTTTGTCCCTCATGTGATTTGTTGAGAAAGGCCCTAGATAAATTACCCCCTGAGAGTTCTGACAAGGATGTTAGATCAGTTGAGGCAGGAAGAGCTCCTCGCTCCTGCACCCATGTTAATTCCCCCTCCGATGGCAGCAAGGTTAAAATATTACCCTTAAAACAACAAAAACCGTCAAAGGCCTCTCCCTATCATTCCAGGCTTTCCCTATGCAGTTTACTTAGTCAGAAGTAAAATATAGATTTCCCCTAGGGGAGATAGAAGCATGCTTAGACCTCCTGACCCTCCTTTACCCTATACTTGTGCTTATACAGAAGGAGAGAGAATAGTTAATGTTGCAGGAGTTTAGACACCTTATAATACTCTATCATTTATGCAGAGGTTACATAGGCAAGGTCCCCCTTAGTGCCTCATGTCTGAGTTGCAGAGAAATAGTCTTAGATGGCAGATGAAGAGGTATTATCAAAAACATTTTCCCTGCGCTTTCAACCCTGAGAGCAACCAATATATTCCTCATTTTTTTAGAAGATGAAAAATAAGTAAAACAGACTAGTCAAGAAGAAATAGATAGGACAAGAATAGCTTGCAGACCTGAGTGTTTCGACCTTGGTGGGGGTGGATCCCACTTCAGCTATCTGGCTCTCTTTCCAGGTGGAAAGCTTTGAGTTGTGCTGCCCTGAATAACCAGGGAGTTGTGGCCTTCGGCTTCCTGCTTAGGGAGGTGGGCTGGACAGCTGAAGGTCATACTGCTTCAAACAACCCCTTAACGTTATGTGAAATTACCCACTCTCTCAGAATGAATATCAGCAAGATTATGTATACTGCAAACCTAATACTGCCTGCCAAAAAAGAAAGTATATATCTCTAGTCCGACGCTCAATAAAGTTGAACCAGCTTTTGCACTGCCTCTGAGTGGTGTGACTGTCTGACTTCCACCACCGACGCCTTACCCACCTTCGAGGACCCTCTGGACCCTGTGGCAGCTGGACTTTGACAGAACATGATAATGACAAGGACAGTGAGTCTGTAACTGTCTCTTATCAACTAGAAGGTGACTCCAGGAAAGGAAAATGTTCATGTTATGTTTCTTGTTAATTACCTAAAAGGAGATGTCATGACTGCTTCAAAGGAAACAAAATGGTACCAAAAATGGCAGGGTCTGCCTCATAGTTTCTCCCTTCCCAAACTTCTTTTTTTTATTGTATTTTTAAAAATTATTGTTGTTCAATTACAGTTGTCTGCAACCCCCCCACCACCACTTGCCCAAACCCTAGCCAAACCCACCTCCCTCCCTTGCTTCCACCCACTCTCTTGGTTTTGTCCATGTGTCCTTCATAGTAGTTCCTGAAAACCCTTCCCATCCATTATCCCCTCCCCCTCCCCTCTGGCTATTGTTAGATTGTTCTTAATTTCAATGTCTCTGTTTATATTTTGTTTGCTGTTTTCTTTTGTTGATTATGTTCCAGTTAAAGGTGAGATCATATGGTATTTGTCTCTCGCCACCTGGCTTATTTCACTTAGCATAATGCTCTCTAGTTCCATCCATGCTGTTGCAAAGGGTAGGATCTCCTTCTTTCTCTCTGCTGCATAGAATTCCATTGCGTAAATGTACCACAGTTTTTTGATCCACTCATTGACTGATGGGCACTTAGGTTGCTTCCAGCACTTGGCTATTATAAATTGTGCTGCTATGAACATTGGGGTGCATAGATTCTTTTGGGTTGGTGTTTCAGGGCTCTTAGGGTATAATCCCAACAATGGAATTGCTGGGTCAAAAGGCAGTCCCATTTTTAGTTTTCTGAGGAAATTCCATACTGTTTTCCACAATGGCTGCACCAGGCTGCATTCCCACCAACAGTTCACTAGGGTTCCCTTTTCTTCACGTCCTCTCTAACACTTGTCTGTTGATTTGTTTATGATGACCATTCTGACTGGTGTGAAGTGGTATCTCATGGTGGTTTTAATTTGTGTCTCTCTGATGGCTAGTGATGCGGACCATCTTTTCATATATCTCTGTGCCCTCTGTATATCCTCCTTGGAGAAGTGTCTGTTCAAGTTCATTTATGAATTGGAATTTTTGTCTTCCTGGAGTGGAGTCGTATGAATTCTTTATATATTTTGGCGATCAAACCCTTGTCTGAGGCATCGTTGGCAAAAATATTTTCCCATATAGGTGGTTCTCTGTTAATTTTAATGCTGTTTTCTTTATCCATGTAGAAGCTTTTTAATTTGATGAGCTCCCATTTGTTTCTTCTTTTCTTTATGTCCATTGCTTTAGGGGACACATCATTTCAGAAATTTATATGGAACTGTAAAAGACCCCGAATAGCTGCAGCAATTTTGAGAAAGAAGAACAAAGAGGGGGGATCACAATACCCGATATCAAACAATATTACAAGGCCACTGTAATCAAAATAGTCTGGTACTGGCATAAGAACAGACACATAGAACAATGGAACAGAACAGAGAGCCCAGAAATAAACCCAAGTCTCAATGGTCAATTCATATTCAACAAAGGGGGAAGAAGCATAAAATGAAGTAAAATAGCATCTTCAACAAATGATGTTGGGAAATTTGGACAGCTCCTTGCAAAAAAATGAAACTCGACCACCAACTTACACCATACACAAAAATATATTCAAGGTGGATAAAAGACTTAAATATACATCATGACACCATAAAAGTCCTAGAGGAAAACATTGGCAGGAAAATATCAGATATTCCACGCAACAACATCTTCAGTGATGTGTCCCCTAAAGCAAGGGATAGAAAGAAATGAAAGGAATGTTTTATTTGTTCCTTTGGAATTAACAGTTATCTCTCTATATATCTGTTAAGTTAATTTGATCTAGGCATTTTTTAGTGCCTGAATATCCTTGTTGATATTCTGTTCAGAAGATCTATCCATTTTTGACAGTGGAGTCAAAATTCCCCAGAATAAGTGTTTTGCTGTCTAAATCTTTCTTGCAGTCCCCCAATGTTTTCCTTATATATTTGGGTGCTCCTATGTTGAGTGCAAGCCTATTTAAAATGTTTGTGTCTTCTTAATGGATTCTTCCCTTGAGTATTCTGAAGTGACCTTCTGGTTCTCTTTATGGCTTTTTTTTTGAAGTCTATTTTTTCTGATATGAGTATTGCCACTCCATTTTTTTTCTGTCCATTTGCTTGGAATATTTGTCTCCATCTCTTCATTTTAAGACTGTGTAGGTCTTTTGTTCTGAGGTGGGTTTCTTGTAGGCAGCATATGTGTGAGTCATGTTTTCTTATACATTCAGCTACTCTGTGTCTTTTGATTGGGGCATTTAACCCATTTATGTTTATGGTTATTATTGATAGGTTATTATTCATTGCCATGTTTTCATACCTGTGTTCCTCTCTCTCTCAATATTTTTCTTCCTGTTTTTAAAGCAGACCCTTTAGCATCTCTTGCAGAGCTGGTTTGGTGAAGGTCTATTCTTTGAGGCTTCTTTTGTCTGGGAAACTCCTTATTTGGCCTTCCATTTCAATCGAGAGCCTTGTTGGATAAACTAGTCTTGGTCACAGGCCTCTGGTTCTCTTTCCTTGGAATATTTCTTGCCATTCCCTTCTGGCTTGGAGCATTTCCATTGAGAAGTCAGCTGCTAGTCTTATTGGGGCTCCCTTGTATGTTACTTCCTGTTTTTCCCTTGCCACCTTTAGGATTCTCTCTTTGTCTTGGAATTTTGCCATTTTAATTATGATGTGTGTTGAAGTGGGCCTCTTTGGGTTCCTCTTGATTGGGACTCTCTGTGTTTCCTGGATTTATGTGACTTTTTCTCTCATCAAATTAGGGAAGTTTTCCTCATTACTTTTTGAAGCAGGTTTTCTATCCCTTGCTGTTCTTCTCTTTCTGGTATCCCTATTGTATGGATATTATTACGTTTCATGTTGTCCTTCATTTCCCTTAATCCCTCTTCATTCTTTCTGAGTCTTTTTTCCTTTTCTTGCTCTTTCTGAGCATTTTCCTCTTCATTGTCCTCCAGCTTGCTGATCCAATCCTCTGCTTAATCGAGCCTGCTTCTGATTGCTTCTACTGTGTTCTTCAGTTCAGAAATGGTACTCTCCATTTCCTCTTGGCCCTTGTTGATAATTTCTATTTCCTTTTTTCATGTTGGTATTGTTTGCTGTGGGTTCTTTGTAGTTTCCCTGTAGTTTTTGGTAATTCTCTGTGAGCTCATTGAACTTTCTGATAACCGTTGCTTTGAACTCAATATCTGATAGTTGATTTGCCTCTATTTCATTTAGCATTCTTTCTGAGGCTTCCTCCTTTTCTTTCCTTTAGGAATTGTTTCTTTTTCTTCCCATTGTTTGTGAAACTCTTCTTGTTAGCCTCTGTCTCGTAAATTGATCTGTTCTGACTCCCTGGGTTTATGGTGTGAACTTCTATGGTAGAAGACCTGTGAGATTCAGTGGTCATTCTCCTTGATGTCTTGGGGTCTCTTGTCTTGGGCTGTTGTTTATGTTGACTCCCTGTATGTCTTTCAGTTTTGATTGTTATTGAGTCCTTTTTTTGGTGGGTCATTCCTTCCAGCTATTTAACTAAGAGTCATTCCATCCACCATGTCTTGTATTCTATTGTGCAGGGGTGTGTAGGTTGTGTTGAAGTTGGTTCTTCTGTGCATATGAGGTTTTGTGGTTTCTCTCTCTCTCTGTTGTTTAACTGTTTGTTCTGGGCAATTTCTGTCCACCATTTAGTTGTATTTCGAGATTGGTCCTGGGTTGAGGTTAGTGTGGCTTCCACCCCCTCCACCTTCTTCTGTTGTTATCTGTTGGTGGTTCCTTTGTTGGTGAGTTTCCTCTTCCAGCAGGTATACTGTTGTTCCCGGCTCCTACCTACTCTTTTTTGTGATCAGTTGCAGGGGGAAGGCAAAATGGTTTAAGACAGTGGGAGTGTATTCCATGGTATTTAAAGTACCAACCCATAGAGAAGAGATAGGAGGTCCTTTGGATATGTATAGTGTTAACTGTGATATTTCACCCAACTAGCCACTTTTTGGAAAGGGTGGAAAGAAGATAAGACTCTTGTAAGGGGGGGGAGGGGAATGACTGTGAATTGGGTCTAGAAAGCAGTAAGGTTGTGAGAGGCCAGATTATGAGGTAAAGTGAGAGTAAAGGATAGAAAATATGTGTAGTGAGTGAAAGAATAGAGTTAACCACAACAGTAATAATGTTCAGGAAACAGTGAATTGAGCTAAGATATGGGAGTGGTGGTATGTAGTATTTACAATTGCATGTAATCACAATTATTTACAATAGTAATGGAGCAACAGTCATATGGCAAAATCTATGTGATCTGAGTAACAAGAATATGTACAGGGCCTAGAGTAGTGTGCTAATGGAACACAAGTGAAGTGAAAGATGGAAAATTAAAATATGCTATGAAAGAGAGAACAAGGGAAACCAGTCAAACAATACAATTGAACAAACCAAGTGAAGCAGACTAAATAGAAAAAGGAGACATACAAGAATACTAATAAAATAAAAGATGTAAGAATAATGAGAAAATTATAATACAAGTATACAATAACTTGCAAGTTTTCTGGAGTAGCAAAGTGAAATTTGTCTCAGTTTCTCAGTTGTTGGGATGACCCCTCTTTGGGTCTAACTCTGATCTTTTCACAGCTCCAGGTTTTATTGTCTCACTTGTGGGAATTTTAAAAAATGAAGGTAGGAAGAAGGAATAAAAAAAGAAAGAAGGAAAGAATGGAAAAAGGAGTTAAAATTTTTTCTAAAGAAATGGAAACAGCCTCTTGCTGACTTCAACCACACCAGTTCTGTTGATCTTCCTGGCTGTAGCAGGCTGAGGGGGGATTGGTTTCACTTTTCTCCCTTCCTTAGCTAAACTCTTCATAATTGCCCAGCCTCCAGCCCAGTTCCTCAGTTCACTGTGGAGCCCCCAGTGCTCTTCCGTGCCCAGCCTATATCTTCAGTCCACCTGTTGTGCTGTTCTTGAGGTGCACCAATTAGGGGCAACTCACACACCACCTTCTCACTCTTTGCTGTCCTAGCTTCTAAGGACTCTCTAAGTCCCTTCAAGGTAGTTCAGCACTCCCACTGAGTTAAGTCTTTCTGGGGATTGCTAACTCCCTGATCCCCACAGCTCTCCCCCACTGGGGGTCTCTGCCTTCCTCTTAGAGAGCCAGTTGGCCCTGTAGGGTGGAGCACTGCCCTGGCTGCTGCTGTGAATGAGGGCATTCTCCTCTTATGTGCTGCCCCTGGAGTGCAGGGGCCAGGTGTGAGTTGCCTCTGGGCATCGGGGTCAAGGTGTTCTCTATCCCAGGGCTGCAGGTGAGCACTCGGCCTCAGCTGCTGGGTTGGGATTGTCATCCACTGGTCATGGGTTGGGGTGTGCACTGTCCTCGCGGCTTCGAGTATGAGCATCCAGCTTCCTCAGCCACAGCGGAAGCCCAGCTGCCATGGCTGGGTGGGTGTAGTGGTGCAGGAGGTGGGGGCAGCTGCTGTGGGAGAATTCCCCAAGCAGTTGCTGAGTGCCATTTTTCTCTTTCTCTTTTTCAAAAATTCCTCGTATTCAGGTCTGCCACTCCAAACAAGTGCTTGGCCTCTCACATAGCCCAATTCTCCAGGCAGACTGGGGACTGACTGGGTCAGGATCTGTCACTGCCCAACTCTTCCCAGCTGGCACCCACAGTCTCAGTGTGTGCACACCGCCCCTGTACGTTGTCCACTTCATCCTTATTCGCTTCTTGCGACTTCAAGCATCCAAGCCCTTCCTGGTGCTGCTCAAACCTTGTTTCTCAGGGGAAGGAGCCATTGACCTTGTTCTCTTCCAAGAATCCTGTGGTAGACCCGACAGGTGTAGGGCCTGGGGCTGCAGCCACCCTGGTCCCTGCGCTGGCCCCAGGGACCTTATTGTCCTGAAGCACTCTCCTTACCGTCTGATTTTTCAATGTCCTCTACAATTTCTGGTCTCCAATCCTCACATATGCTGGGATACCTTTGGCTGTTCACTCTGTTCTTTAGAAGATCGGTTAGGTGTTTCACCTGTACACAGGAGGAGGTGGACTCCGCTCCCACCTATCTTACCACCATCTTTCCTCCAGTACCCTATCCTTCTATATAGGATTGTCTTTCACCATAGAAAAACTAAGCCAACATTCTATTTTTTGCACTTAAAATCCCTGTGTTGAGTGAGAATATACTGAGTTCACCAGCAACTCAGACCATATCATGTGGAAGGGAGACTAGTGAATGGGCCTGTGTTCAGAAAGAAAATCAGAAAGTAGAGACTGGTCACCTGATGAAGGAAAGACCATGATGGGCTACCATGATGGGCTCTCTTGAGTTGAAGATAGTTCCATTCTAGAAGGTGGGGGAATATCGTTTGAGATATTTTCTTCTGTGAGGATTGGTGGAAGGAAGGGCTCAACATACAGATTAGCTTCATCTGCTGGCGGAGTGAGGGAAGCACTCAATGGTTCTTAGATCTGGGAACAAATGTGTTCAACACTGGAGCCAATGCACTGCTTAGCAGGAAGGGCAGGGACCTGTCAGTAGGGAACACTTCCTACATCAGTTAGCTTATCTCTTGGTCATTCCAGCATTCTGAATCTTTGTCTGTTTTGTTTTTTTTTTTTAAGGGGGTCATAGTACCTACACTGCCAAGGATAAAACTTCACATTAAGTCCACAGATGGAAAAACTGATTCTTATCTTTTCTCCTGTAAGGATTATATGGAGTCATGCACGTAGGCCAGAGAATTAGGTGCAGTCACTTGAAGGGATCTTCTGTCCCCAAATTGTGCTCAAAGAAAAATATTTTGCTCCTTTTCTATGAATACTACTATATAGGTGAAGGCAGTATGGCCATTTTCTAAATAAATATATTAGAAAGGTTTATGCTGAGAACCATAACCATAGTAAACCCTGTGAGACTTCCAGTGACACTGGAAAATAGGAAGCAGAAGTTACAATCCAGAGCAGGAATTATTAAAGACACAAAGGCCAGGCCCTTTAACTTGCTGGTGAGACTACAACCATAGAGAGTTGTAAAACTTAAATTTTTAAAGTGATTTTGTTTTAATAAGTTATTTTTCATGTTATTGCCAGAGCCTAAAAATATAAAGTTTTAATGATGATCACAGTTGGGATTTTCTTAACTCTTCTTACTATACTTATTTCCTCCAATTTTATTATTTTATCTGTTTTCTGTTTGGCCTCACTTGCAGTCTGTTAGGTTGATCATACACTGCAGCTAATACCCCACTCTTACATTTATCTATGCTAAGAATTCTCTTTTTTAAAAAATTTTTCTTTCATTCTCATACCATTCTCCCATTACCTCCTCTCACACAGGTACCACCTTATTGTGTCTGATACTTGTCTTTGAATATACATGCCCCTTGGTTTAAAATATAGATTTGCACTTTGTTCATATGTTTTAAATTTTAATAAATGTTATTGATATATGTGTGTGTTTAATCTCCTTTTTCACACAATATTATTTTTGTGATCTGTGTGGCTACATGTTCTAAGTGCTATACAATATTCTATAATTTAACCTACTACTGATGGACTACATCTGTTCCTAGATGGGAATTTCTAGATCCAAAATTACATATGTAGTTATTTTTACTGTGTTCTGCCACAGCATGCTCTGTCACATTTGGAAATACTTACATTATCAATAACAGTGTATGAAACCTTCAATACTTCCTCATCCACACTTACCCTTCATATTTCCCAGTTTTTCTGTTTCCAGAATTCTCACTTTTTAAATCCACAATGATAAGCTTCCTAGTAAATTAAAACATCAAACACATATTAGTTGTCTGGTGATTCTCTGCTTTGAATTATATGTTCCTGTCCTTTGTTCCATAGTTATTACTAGATTTTCTGTATCTTTCTTTTTTGATGTCTATTAGTTCGTCTTATATTCTAGTTATTCCTTCTTCTGGTTCAGACAAAACGTCATCTTCTTCTGGCCTTTGTTTAGTAGTGGGTGTCCTTTGTTGAACCAGTCTGATCAGTCTCCAGAAAAGTCTCTTCAGAGCAGGGACTTAGGGTTCTAAAACATTTCCACCTGATAGTTCTGCTATTTCAATGTGGCCTGTAGTCATGTCAAAGAAGAGACAATATGGAGCACAGTTTAACCACAGTCCTTCCTGAATATTTTTAACCAGAATGAACACATATCATGTTTGCCCACTGCCCAAAACACACATAGTTCCCCAATCTGCTAGCTACATGAGAAGTTGAGAAATTTTTGATGGGTATATATAGGCAGTGATCGGTATTGGCCCCCACCCCAAAATCCTTAAATTTGATGTAATTTAATCCATCAAATTTTGACCTCATGATTTGTGTTTTGGAAATTTTCATCATGAAGTATTTCTCTATCATGAAGGTATTCTACCAATTTTCTTTCATGGAACTTATTGCCCACATTTTCTTCTATTAGTCGTATAAACTAGTGTTTGGATGCAGGTCTTTAATTAATTAGGAATGCATACTTGTTTGGCTGGAATGTAGGAGAGTCTTTCTATATTTATTCACCCAGATCTCCAATATTGCTGTATTCAATAAGCCCTTCTTTCCCCACCACTTCCCACTTTCCACTTTGCTGACAAGTTATATCAAAGGCCTAATTCTGTTACTTTTCTCTATTCAAACCCAAAAAGCTGCTATTTCTTGATTTCTAAAATTTGCTTAAAATTTATTAATTTGTTAACTAGCCTATTCATTCAACAAATATTAAATAAAGTTTTCTATATTCTAAGAACTAGATAGACATAGGGAGGATATAAATGACCACTTTTTTGTGTAAAAAACATATTTACTAGTGACTGTGGGTAAACTATTTTTCCT
>VMDR010035134.1:0-10856 GCA_007922815.1 Macrotus californicus | reverse complement strand
CCCAAGGAGGAACACAACAAGGCACATCATAATTACATTACCCAAGATGAAAGATAAGGAGAGAATCTTAAAAGCAGCAAGAGAAAAGGAGACAGTAACCTACAAGGGAGTGCCCATCAGACTGTCAGCTGATTTCTCCAAAGAAACCTTACAGGTGAGAAGGGGCTGGCAAGAAGTATTCCAAGTGATGAAAGGCAAGGACCTACATCCAAAATTACTCTATCCAGCCAAGCTTTCATTTAGAAAGGAAGGGCAAATAAAGTGCTTCCCAGATAAGGTCAAGTTCAAGGAGTTCATCATCACCAAGCCCTTATTATATGAAATATTAAAGGGACTTGTCTAAGAAAAAGAAGATAAAAAAATATGAACAGTAAAATGACAACAAAATCACAGGTATTAACAACTGAACCTAAAACAAAAACAAAAACAAACTAAGCAAACAAGTAGAACAGGAATAGAATTACAGAAATGGAGATCACACAAAGGGTTATCATCAGGGGGGTGGGTGGGGACAGAGGGGGAAAAGGTACAAGGAATAAGAAGCATAAATGGTAGGTAGAAGATAGACAGGGGGAGGTTAAGAATAGTATAGGAAACGTAGAAGCCAAAGAACTCATATATATGACCCATGGACATGAACTAAAGAGGGGGAGTGTGGGGGGAAGGGGTGTGCAGGGAGGGGGGTGGGGGGAGGAGATGGGACAACTGTAATAGTATAATCAATAAAATATATTAAAAAATAAAAGTATAAGGAGAAGAAAAAACATTATAAAGATTTTAAAATCAGTGGTCTAGAGCCAGCTCTTCGTAACAGCTGGCAGGGAATATTTCTAGAGCTCCAAAGACACATGCTTGTACATCTCAATCCAGAAACTTTAGGTCTTGTGAGTAAAAGCATTCTCTAACAACCTTTGTGTTGTTATTCTCATCTTCTCTGCTCCTACTCCTTCCACACCCTACCAGATGCTGGAGAAAGGTCAGTAAATCAAAGGACCAAACAACTTTCTGCACCTTCTTATTTTCCTCCTTAAGCTCTAGGCCAGCCAAAAAGAGTTGCTAAGAAGTGGCTTCTAAGGGAAGACATAGCTACAAACACAGCTGTGTTTCCAAAATTCATAGTTTCTTAGATATTCTCAGAGACTTCTATTCCCTGGGGCTTTCAGAGTGTCCCACTTCAGGCAATTTTAAGGATGACATTTGAGAATGTGTCTGAGTCTTGTTGACAGCCGATCTCTCTGGTGGCGAGAGAATTGCTATCTGAAATACATTTCGTGCACCTTTGGAGTGGAGGTTGTTACAAAACCTGCTAATTCCTAGAGCAAGTCCAAGGAGAGAGAGAAGAGCGATTGTAACATTATAGTGTGAAGTTCATACTGTTTTACCTACCTTTTGGCCCCATGCGTCCCACTTTGCCAAGCTTTCCCTCCTCTCCCGGATCTCCTTTTTCACCGTCATCTCCTTGTGAAATGGAAAGTGAATGAGTGAAGCAGCTCAAGCAGTAACAGAAGCACATACGCCCCATGATAGGGTGAACATGGTTGGAATCCACCTCTTAGCCTAGAGCTTGCCTACCACCTCTATGTGAGTCTCATATACATATTATATATATAACATGTACATAGTATCTCCACCTGGACTGGACACCCAGGGGAAGGGAAGACACGCCCAGTACCTTTTTCACTTTTCTTCATGTCCAACTCTACATTTAAAGAAATACACTGCTGGTAGATCTTGGATGAGTTTGTTTGACCTGACAAACCTATGTTCTTGCTGAAGAATCTGGCAAACGCTGGAAGCATTTACATGTTTAAATGTTAAATACATGTAGTATGTAGAGGTATGTCTTATATATAAAGATATGTGTTTATACATTATATATGTATTTATATATTATGTGTTTTGTCCTATATGTAACATATGTAATGTATAATATAAATAGATTCATATACAAATTATGTAAATATATAATATAATGTTACATATAATATATTATTTTAATATAAATATTATATTGAAATAATATGTAAAATAAAATGATCTACAATTATAATATAATTATAATAATTATTGCTCTATTAATATAACATAACAGAATATATTATCTTAGTATATTATTTAATATAAAATACTATAAAATCTAGAAAATAATATAAATGCTGTTATTTTAAATTATAGAAATATAGACACATAAACTTATTACTCACTGACTGAATGCCTGGAAACCCCAAATTTATAGGCACAAACTTGGAAGCTACAAAAAGAAAGCCAGCTGGGAAGGGGACAGCCACACAGGGGTCTGTGTGAGCAGCGGCTGCAGGAGTCACAGGTGGGTCCAGCACCTGCATCTCACTCAGTTGAGAAAGACTGAATGAGCAGTTCACTGAAAGTGCCCTGGACAGTGAATCAGGAGTTCCAAATTTTAATGTCATGGTGGTCACTGATGGGTTGAGCAAATCTTTAAAAGTTCATGATTAAATTTACTAGCTTTGGAGGAAGACAGATCTGGACTTAAGATACTGCTTTACCATTTACTATTTGAAGAAAGCTGAATACCTGACTTCCCTTTCTGGGTCTTATTTTCCTCTCCCATGAAATGAACTGCCAACACCTATGAGAAAGGGCTTTCAAGAAGTTTAAGTAAGATAATATACACAAAAGACCTGTGACCTAATCAGTGCTTAGCCATGGTGGCTATTTTTATTCCCTCCTTTTTACTTAAGTTTCCTCATCCTTAACCTCACTCAGTTGTTTTAGGGTCAACAAGGTAAGCATGTGAATGTGCTTTGAAAATAAAGAGCACAATGTACAACATATTATGTGCACTATCACCACACCAATCTCAGGACACAAGGAGCCCTGTCCATTACCTGTGGAAGGGAGTAAATAGAAGATTTCTAAAGACAAAAATTGAATTCAGGAATTAGACACTTTGAGAGAAAGTTGAGATGTTCATTTATTTGTGCAGAAAAAGCATGACCAAACCTTCCTCTGTATTTTTTTCTTCCTGAGAATAGAATGTTAATAATATAAATGAAAGCATAAGCAAAGTACAGAAAAGTTGGATTTCCAGGTAGTGAGATTGGTCAAGCATTGGAACATGTCACACATGAACCTCTGGAATCTCCACTGGGATAGGCTTTCAAAACACGATGCAGAGATGACTCATGTGATCAGAACAGAGGGGTGAAGTGGGTGCACTAAGTGGCATTTCTCTCAAGCTAATAGTGCAAGTTTATTGAGCAATTATTATGTGTGCCATGCACTGTGCTAATGTAACCATCATGGCAATTCAAGGAGATGAAAATTATTATTGCTCCATTTTATGAACAAAAACTGAGACTCAATGAGGTTAAGTCACTTGCCTACTGGCACAGAACTTGTGGATGGTAGAACTGAGATTCAACCACATGTATGTCTCTGACCCTCCAGATCCTTACAAGTAAATGATCGCCCCCACCCCAAGTCTATGCTTCCATGACTCTTAGTAGATTATGGATTTTAGAGAACTTGGCGCTGTGTGAAATTTTTCAGAGAGAAAAGGAGATGCAGAAAGAATGATAGTTTCCTTTTAAATAAGAGAGATAGTAGGAGGGAAAGAAACAACAACTATTATTTCAATGACTTAATTCACAGAGAATATGCCCTTGAGGTAGTTCAGTATAACTGAGATTTGGCTTTGCCACTCAGCAGCTGAAGGAACTTGGGAAATCTTTGACCTTCTTTGAGGCTTGTTTCACTCACTTGTAGACTAGACAAAAATAATACCTTTTTTTTCAGAGAGTTTTAGTGAAAGTAAAGGCAGAATAGTTGGTCCTTCAGAAGCCCCTTCCAACACTCACAGGCCAGGCTAAATTCTTCCTTTTATTACCTTCCTTCATAGAACCAGAGGCATGGAAACAAAGAACAGACCGACAGAGACCGAGGTGAGGGGGAAGGGTGATAAGGGAGGAAAGAAGTGGAAGGTCTAGTTAAAAAACAAGTATAGATGACCCATGGACATGGACATCAGGATGGGGATTGACTGTGGGAGTGGCAGGAGTGGGGATGGCCGGGGCAGGGAAGACTAATGGGGGAAAATTGGGACAACTGTAGTAGAATAACAATAAAAAAATATCACTGTACGCTGAGGGTGTCCATGTATCTGTGCTATGCCTGTGCCCTGTGCGATGGGGTCATGAGTGATTTATTCTGGTGTCCCCAGGATTGAGCACAGTGTTTGGCCCTGGTGCTAAATAAGTACGGTTGAACTGAATGTGTTTTGTGAGCCATAAAAGGCTTTCTAAATATAATGATAGCATTTATTGTATACTGTATGCTAGAGGGTTCCCAGTAGTTGACATGCATCCTAACAACAACTCTGCAATGGATACTATTTTTAGCTCCATTTTACAGATGAGAAAATAGGGTCAAAGGGAGGTTCTAAGTAATTTCCCAGGGGCACATAGCTTATAAGTAATAAGGCCAGGATTCCAACTGGGGCGTTTGTTATCAGAACTCATGTTCTGAACAAGCTCTATGATTGGGAATAAATTCCTCTCTAAATATTTCTGGGCTTGGGATTGCTATTCTGTACAATGGGACCAAAGATGCTCATCAAAGGGCAAGATCAAAGGCAGACATGTATGTGAGGCACTTTGTGAATCCTAAAACCACAGGAATGTGAATTATTGGTGCCATTATTATTTCTGATCCTTCTCCCCCTTCCTATGAGCTTTCCCTTTGATTTTCAAGCAAGTGTGTAACTGGAGGCAATCAGATGAGTGACTTGGTCATCTGCTGCTCCCTGGTGGCTCCTGATGGAGACCTGGGAGGTAAAAATAGGATTATCATTCTTCTGACCTGTGTGCCTGCATCCCAGCCTGGTGGTGAGTGGATTGCTGGCAGAGATGAAGCAAACAACTTGTGCCCTTGCCTTCAGCTTGGGTCCCCGGTTCATTTGATCTTTGGGACTTGCTTTAATGAGAACAGAAGAGAGGTATAAAAGCAAGCTTTGGAAAAGATCCCCCACATGGCTCACAGTTTTCTGCTTTTATCCTCTTGGCAATATTTCATTGGATTAGTAGAGCAATTTCAACTTCCTTTTCTTCATTTAAAAATAGCTACTTACATTTTAAAATCAAATAAAAATCTGTCAACTAAAATGAACTAATTTCAATTTTACAGAAATGGTTGGTTTCAGCCCCTTCAGGCCACCAGCTTGCTGTGATAATCTCTCCAGCAGAATTCCAGCAGAGCACACAGTTGACCAATTTTTTTAGGTTGGAATATTTTTTCCCCTCAACAAGCACAAAGTCTTAACATTAAATTCTAGTTTGAAATCTAATGGGTGAACCGAGGTCAGTACTCCTGCTCAAAGACAGTAATTATTAAAAATTAGTGAATTGGTTTTGGAAGTGCTAAAGAGAATTCACCGGAAGCTATTCTCTTCCCACTGTCAGAATACTCTTATGGAGTGGAGGACATTGTTAGCAATCATTCTTCTAATCAGCCTTAGAGTTGAGTGAGATATGTAGCACGGTGTTCTTTGTTAATGAAGCCAGACTCCTGCTGAAAATATATCCTTCCCATCCCTACTTACATCCTTATCCACATATGCCAACTGCATCGTCATTGTTGGAAATTTCAATAGTCATCAATTATTCCTCTGAGCTCTCATGTATACCAGATACACTAGTACAGTCTTAAAGTGGGCCACCTCCAGTACTTTCCCTGCCCCAGTCACAGCCTCATCATTTCCCTGAAATATTCAGACCTCCCTAGAACTTGCTATTGTTGTCTTCTCTCCATTCATCAAGTTTATCAGTCCCTCTGTGCCCTCCCCTGCCTCCCCATCCATCCTGGATGCTTCCAATTCAGTCACTGCCTCACCGCCCTCCCTATGGCAAAAGAAGTATATGGAATTGGTGAAGACAGCTCTGGAGCAAGTGATTTCATTTCTCTGAGCCTCTGTTTATGCATAAAATGGAGAAAATCATCCTACTTCATAGGATTGGTGTGAACTAAAAGAGTCAATGAGTGTTCAGCACAGTGCCTGGCACTTGGTAATCTCATCTATTCTTGTTGTAATAGATCATCATCATCATCATCACCACCAGAAACATCTTTTTTTAAACTTCTCTTGTCTTCAGTACCTCATTATTTATCCTATATTCATTGCTTACTTTTTTTACTTGACTTTGTGTTTTTAATATTTACTATAATGCTTGCTGTAAACATTTACATAATTAACAATACATAGAGATAAATATACATACATTACTAAGATTTAACAATTAACCTGTTGTCCTTGCTTCATATATTTATTTTTACTTATTTTTTTTAAAAGTAAATTATAGACAACATGACAAACATTCCTTAAATATTTCAGCAAGTGTCTCTAAAGGGTAGGAATATTCTCCAATGTAAACATAATATCATTTTATCAATTTTACTTTTTAATGGACTACTGGGTTTGCTGAAGGCACCTTCATAGAGTTCTGTGATCTGTTTTATCTTCGGCCCCTACTGCTGTGCTACATGTCTAATAAAAAGAGCTGAGCACTAAGAAAGAGAAGCAGACATTCAGAGGATTAAACCTAGGTCCTCTGAAAACAAATAATGACAAATGAGCCCATTTTCTCTTCTGAAAGGACTACTAACGCATCAAGAAACTGCCAGGACCAGAGTTGTTGGAAGAAGACAAATTTCCAACTGGTCATTCACAGAAGACAGTGGTTGCTGGTCATCTGGGATGATATATTGACGAAGACCTTGGGTTCCACTCTTAATAGCCTGAATTCAAGTCCAAATAATATTGCCTTCTAAGCTTTGCAAACTTAGGTGTGATCTTTAACCTCTCAAAGTCTCTGTTTTATATATAACTTGGAATAAGTAGACTATTTACCTATTCTAAAATATCCCAAATTGAGAATTGTTTTTTTATGCTGAGACCCATGATACTTTGATTTTACTTTGATAGCTTTGTGATGAAAATTGCAGGTAGTAGAAGACACCAGTACAGAGGTTTCTCACTTCCTTTATTTACTGTCAAACACATTGCCAAGTAAAGGCTAGTGTTACCTTACTGTTCTTCCCACTGCCTGAAGGTGAGATTCTTCACTGTCTAAATGGTCTTATACCAAGAATGGGCACTGATCACTTGGTCAATGGGAGCCAACAGGAGAAGGTGATCTGGAATTTAGAACCAGGCCTCTGGGAGCATGGGTCACTGGCCCCCAGAGGTAGCAGTGGGTATACACTGTAGGTAGATTACACACCCATGGTGACACCTCATCACAGCCCTCTTTCCTCATTTAAGAACCAAGGGGGCAGTTTTCTTCATATTTCTTTTAATAAAAGAATGAAAAGCAAGCAAGCACAGATCTAAATGAAGGATAATTTAGTGTGCCATCTTCATTGTCATGAGGCAGCTTCTCTGTGGACAAGGGAGATCTAGGCCTTGGGTATGTGAGCCTATAATTATTGTGACAAACGCTGGCAGCGAAGTTATGGGAGCGTAAAGAAGGAAACACCTCACTCTACCTGGCCACACCTAAAACTCTCCCCGATTCTTTCTCAGGAAGAAGTAAATGGGATCTCTGGTACTGAGCTCCATGAGAATAAACTTGTATCTTAAGGTAAGTAAAGAAGAAAATAGGCTCAAATACCAATTGTCATTCTATTTGGGCAGGCTGATACTAAAATATCCTCATCAATAAAAGTCCCTGTGACTTTTTTATCTTCTGTTCACTTCCATGCCCCCTATAGGTGCAACTCCTGAGTCACTCCTCTGCTCAGCAATCTTCTCAGCACCGACTTTCCTGCCCCCATCTTGCTCTTCAAGAGTCAGGACTAATCTCATCCTCTTAAGGGAACTCTCCTCACACTTCACAGCGCCCACCACGTTGTGCCATAGTTGATGGGACAGATTGGGGATGACACATGATCTTTTCTGTATCCCTAGCACTTGGCATGGGCTCTGAGATGCAATAGGGGCTTTCTCAGTAAAGATTTTCCAAATAAAAGGGATAATATCCTTAAAGACAAGATGGAGAAATGTGAGCTTAATGACAACAGTCAAATAAATTAGCAATTGATTGAAATGTCATTCTCAATAATGGCTGATTAATGAATTGACTTTAGTCTGCTAGGATGTCTGTGGTGATAGTTTAAAATCTAGTGAGACAGCACAGGCAAACACACAAGCCTCTGTCTCTACTGCTCCCTCCACCCCATATTTTTTGCTTCTTTTTCTAATTTGCTCATGTCTACCGATAGAACTACCGTGCTGTCTCATCTCTCAGGCTCAGTTCCCAAATGGCCTTTGACTGTTCCTCCTTCTTGGCTCCCCTCTTCTCATTTGTTTCTCATGCCCATCTTTTCTTTTTCCTCCCATCCCTGCCTCCTTGACTTTACCTTTTATAGTCTCCGTACTTTAATCTCTGTTCCTTGCAGGCAATCCCTAAATGGTCTCAATGGTGTTTTATCCACTGGTGACTCCAAGTGCCTAGAATAATGTCCATCCAACAGGTAGTAGCTGAAATATTGGCTTCCTTGGATCTAAATTTCACTTTTCCAAACCATCTTGCAAACTAAGCTTTATAAAATCATATTTTCATTATAAAACTGCCCCATTCAAAACATTTCAGCAGTTCCTCTGTGTCTACAGGCCAAGTCCAAACTAATTAGTTTAGCATCGTCAGTGTTCATTAAAAAGTCTATATTGGTGCCTCTATTGAAAAATTTTTTTCTCCTCAGAGAAAAAAACCAGAAGTTATAAAAGAAAAGATAGACATAGATGACCATATGAGAGCTGAAGTTTTTTACATGATAAAAGGTGCCACATAAACATACAGGGCAAAGGGAGGTTTACAGCTGTGAGTATGTGAAACAGAGTTTATTGTACTATTATTTATTAATTATTGTATTACTTTCCATATGAATAACTGCACACCTACTTTTGTTCCACCCTGTATAAAGCTTATAAACAAATATATGAGAGACAAAGAAAGAAATCAAACACTAAAGCATAAAAATGATCATATTCTTAATGTGAAAAAAGTTTTTGTAAGTCACTTTGCAGAAAGACAACGAATGAAAAAACAGATGCAATATAAGTGTAAACAATGAGATGAGAACTGCTCAGGACTCATTATTAGTCAGAAGAGTATGTATATATGTCATTTCTGTCATAGTTTGCCATCAGATTTAGTAATGATTTTAACAGACTAACTGTACCCAAATATGCCATATATACAGAAAGCATTTGGTCATTGTATAATAGAAACCCCCCTGTGGGTCTATTACTCTTTGGTTCTTTTTGCCTGCTACTGATAAGGACCGTGGCTCTCAATGCCAGGGTTTGGAAAAAAGGAAAGGAACTATTTATTCAAAAGTTATACAGGTTCAGAATAACGGCGGAATGTTGATGTTAAACCCCAAAGTCCCTTTAAAACACCCACAAACACATACAAAGTCCTGCATCCCTTTGCCAAACCAGGCCAGTCAGGGGTACCATATCTCAGGAAAAGAAATAGAGAAGTCTGTAGTTGGCTAGGCTCCTGTTCTTAATCCAAAACTGCATCCTCATAGTGGGCCCAGGAGTCCTGCATTCTTTCAAACCACATGGCCCACACCCCGCACTGCTGCTACATTGTCAAGAGGCTTCCCCTTCCCAGCTGCGTGGTCAAGAGCCCTGCACAGCTACCTACATCCTGCTTTTTATATTTCTAAGCTGTGGTCAAGAGATGCCCTCTCTCTGCTCCTAAACCACATAGTTAAGCTCCACCGGGGCTGCCGCACCACGTTTAATCTCGGCAAAGATCTTACTCTGTAACCCCATTTCTGACTCCTCCCACACTGGGTTACACCTGCCAGTGGTCTGGTTTCTTCTGCCTTTCTCAGCTGTCATTGTTAGTCCAGGCAAGCATGGCCCCTGATGCTCTCCCAGGCTCAGCAAGCCCCTCTGGCTACATAGCATCAGGGTTAGAGTCCTGCCCATCGTCCTGGCTCCCAGCAGGCACAGCTTTTAACATTACAAAAACCCTGGCCAAGGTCTTCAGATATGCAAATAGATCTCAATGGCCCTGCTCTGCCTCCCTCATCTCCCAAGGGATAGCTATGGGGACGTTGGGATTTTTAGGGATCTCTAGCTCAGCACCCTGTTACAATTGCTTTTGGCAATGTAAAAGGTAAAATATCTCTGGAAAATAATCTGTCAATAATGATTAAAGTGAAAAATCCACACACTATTTTACCTTAGGGAATCTGTTTTACAGGAATAATTGCAAGAGCAAATGTATATATGAGAATATTTGTTTGTAGTGGCAAAAAACAAAAACCATAAACAACCTTATAGTTTGTCATCATGGGGCTGATAACAAATAATGACAAATAATCCCATTTTCTCTTCTGAGAGGGGGAATATTACGCAGGACTAAAATTAATGAGATGAGTAAGAGGAAAAATCTTTGGATGGAGAGTGAGCTCCGTGTTACACGATGTAAAAGAACGGTCCCTTGCAAAATGACATACATCTGATCCCATCTAGAACAAAGAGTAAATGAGCATAATAAATAGAGACAAATGCTAAGAACAGGCTATTAATGATAGTTACATGAAATAGTGTGTCTGGAAAAGGAATGGTTCCAGTGAAAAGAGATCCTTAGCTTTGTCTTTGTATGTATTTTGTACATATTTATAAATGTTATGTGTTATAACAAGCATGAAATACTCCTACAATTAAAAAATAAATCATAAATTATATAAAGGAACTGTGGCCTTCCTTCCCCTTATAAATACTACCCATGACTCTTGTCTGAAATTAAATTCTAAATTCTCTGAATGCATTGATGGAATTATTTTCTTGGCAAGTCACC
>VMDR010035133.1:0-10856 GCA_007922815.1 Macrotus californicus | reverse complement strand
CAACTATTCTTTTCATCCTTTTGAAGACATTATACAAATGAAAGGTATTTCTAAGAGTTATGCTTCTTTCCAGAGATTATGTTAAAACAGTTATGGAATCTCTCTAACGCTGACACTATTACAATTGGGGATCTACTGAGGCTGTGAATTTATACGAAGCTGTTATTCTGCTACCTGCAAGATAAAACTTCGAGGTTAGTTTTAGATTATTTCATCCTTGAGGCTATAAGAAATAAGACATTTTTTTAATAATGTAATTTGAAGACCCGATTCCCTAACAAGTGACTTGAATAGATATTTTAGGGCTTTGAGCTTGTCATTCTTTTATTCTTAAGCTCCATATCACATGTAGAAGCAACCAACCGGTCCTGTAGCCCTGAAGGCAATGAAAATCCAGTTAGCATTAAGGGATAGGACGCTAATAGTGGTAAAACTGTTGGTTAAATAATGATCTCTAGTCATCTGGAATGAGTGTCCATTGAAAGTTTTTGGACTAATGGCCACTGGCATTGAAGAGAAAGGAGGGTGTGCATTTCCAACCTGAGTCTAATGTATGAGTATTAGGGATAGGAACAGTCCAAGACAGTGACCAGATTGTTCATGGAAGTCAACAATAGCAGACTCCTGTCTAGCAGTAAAAGAAAAGACTTGGGTGGGTGAAATAAAGGCAGTAAGAAAGGGAAGAAGGATGGAAAGAAAGAAGGAAGGAAGGAAGGAAGGAAGGAAGGAAGGAAGGAAGGAAGGAAGGAAGGAAGGAAGGAAGGAAAAAAGGTAGGTGGGTGGATGAGTAGATTGAATAAATGGGTAGATTGGATAAGTGGGTGGGTGGACGGATGAACAGAAGGATGAATGGATGGATGGATGGCTAGAAGGAAGAGTATCTGTGAGATGGACTGGCACAGACTCTCAGGAATAACTGAGAAAACACCTTCAGAGGGTCTGACTTTCACCAAGAAAGCTTCTGCATTTTATGCTGTAGTAACTTGGATACAAAAAAGAAATTATGACCTCATTTTGTCACCACAGGTAAAAGACTAGGGACATTTGGTTTATACTTGTGTGCTCTGATAAGCAATGTGAGGGTGGTAGAGAACCAGCTTTGGCTTCTGGTTCTTTTTTGAGTACTTTTAAAAAATAACATGCCACCGTACTCTTGACAGACCAGAGAATGGTACCATGCAGATCTGGGCTCTCAGACTTGAGCCTGCATCAGAACCACCTGGAGGGCCTGTTCAACACAACTCACTGTGCCCACCCAAGAGTTGACTGATTTATTAAGTCTGGGCTAGGACTCAAGAATCTGAATTTCTAACAAGTTCCAGGTGATGCAAATGCTGATGGTCCAGTAATCATATCTTGAGAACTACCAATGGAGAAAAACATGGACATTGATAGCTCTGTATTTAAAGTAATTTTGAAGATTCTGAATGTAAAGAAATTTCAAGAATATTATAACCAGTTTATTTTCCACTTTTACTTTTGTTTTCCTCCAATCAAAAGAGTGATGTGTAATAAAAATTTATTTCTATATAAATTTACAATGTCTCATTCAATAAGAATACAATGAAAATTCTAAAGAACAAGAAAGCATTGTGTCACAGTTGAATTATTAGATTTGGTGGTACATAAAATAATAGTGTGCTTTAAAATTGATCATTCTGTAACAGGGTGCAGCCAGGGGCCCCCAAAAGAAGGATTTGTAATGGGGTCCAGAACTCACGGTGTCCAGGGAATATTAAAAATATGAGATGTCCTCACCCCCACAAGTCTGAACTAGGGGATGGGACACATGGAGCAAGGCCATTGAGAGCTATTTTGCATAGCAACAGTTTTGCAAATAACCTCTAGAACGGTCATTTAACATATCTACGACTTTTGACTGGTTTCATGGATATGTTAAATAGCTGTGGTCATGTTTTGAGCCAGGGAGAAGGGAGTGACCTCCATCAAGGATGTAACTGGGAAGCAACTCCTCCTGGTTAAAGCGCCTGTGTAAGAGCTTGGAGACGATTGGCTCCACGCCACAGGGCCATGCCTGCCTGGACCTACTGTGGAGGCCAGAAAAGCTGGAAAAATACAGGATGCTGGCGGGTGTAGCCAATTGTGACAGGAGTGGGAAATGAGGCTGCAGAGAAAGATTGGCACTGGGATTTAAACCCAGGTGCAGCAGCCATGACAAGAAGAACCACGCGGCTTTGGGAGAGAGGAACCAAGCGGCTTTGGTAGGGGAGAACCATGCAGCTTTGGATCTCCCTTTGCCACGCAGCTTAGGAAGCCAGAAAGCAAGATGCAGCAGCGATGAAGAGCTCTCTCTCTGAGCAGTGTGGAAGAATGCAGGAGAGACGCTGCAGGAAGGAAAGGGGCGAAAGGACTCTTGCTGATGGGCCATGAGAAGGTGTAATGTGGTTTTGGATTAAGAGCTGGAGATCCCGGTGACACAGCTGATGGTGCTGGGAACTGAGAGGCCTGCCAGCCAAGCACGGATTACTGGGAAGAACCAGGGGCTACCTGAGCCATAGACTTCTATTTCTTTTGCTGAGATATGGTACTCCGGACTGGGCGAAGGGGGAAAGGAAGGATTGTGTGTGTTTGTGAGTGTCATAAGGGACTTTGGGATTTTAATAAAGACATTAAATCATTACTCTTAAGTCTGTATAACTTTTGAATAAATCCTTTCCTTTTCACCAATCTCTGACATGGAGAACTATAATTCCCTGGTGGTGGGCAAGGCAAACCTAGTACAGGGGGGCCCCAGGAGGAGAGGGGGTCTGTTTGGTAACATTGTGTGACCCTTTCTCTGGTGGCCAATCAAGGAAAATCATGGGAGATCACATGCATAGTAGCTTTAAAGTAATACAACTACTTGTACATGCACAATAAAAGCCCGCCAAAACTAGCCAGGAGGGATCCGCCGTATAAGAATAGAATTCCTCCAGCCATAAGATCAATCTCTGCTTGGAGTTGGCCTGCTCACATGTTCTCTGCTATAAACTCTGTATGTTCGGTTCAATTCTTTGTCTCGATCACCAAGAACCTGGTTACCTGTGCCCGCCTGTAACAATTCCTTCAATTTTATTAAATGTGAGATGAATAGAGGAGGAAGATACTAACTCCACCTTGAAATAGAGAAGGGGGCAGAGTGGGGCTCTAGTGGATATACATTAGGGGTTAAGTAAGGATAGGCACAAGGACACACACTTGAAGGACTTGTCCAGGGGCAGAGCAGTGAAGAAAAGGAGGCAATTCCATGTGATGGGACCACACGTGCAAAGGCCTGCAGGCTGGAAAGAGCAACTAGTTCCAGGCAGCCAGAGGAAGAAAGGTGGGAGATGAAGCTGGAGAGGTGAACTGGAGCCAGATTAGGTGGACTTTATGTGTCTACTAAACACACTTAGCCTGCCAAAAATCTGTGAGGCTGTGAGGCAGGGGTGTGTTAAGTTCAGGTTCATGCTTCGGAAAGCTCTCCTGGCTGCAGGCAGGGAATGGGACAGAGGGACACCAGTCAGGAGACTGTTGAAGTTATCCAAGATAAGAGAAGCCTGAGGGACAGAGAAGTTAAGTAACTTTCCCCAAGTCACGTAATATTCAGTGGCAGAGCCAAGATTTGAACCTAGGCAACCTGGCTCTAGAGCCAACATTGTAAGAACATTGGCCTGATCATTAGGTGGCACTGCCAGTCTTTCCCGATCAACTCTTGCCTCCAACCCCAGATGACTACTAAGGAGAAAGAAGAGCCGTGCTGCTTTGCTACAGAGAAAGGGAACATTGGAGAAAAAGTTGTTTTGAGGGGAAAAAAGAATTCCATTTTGGACAAGTTGACTTTGAGGTGCTATGATTCCAATACGTGTTGAATATATAGCCTGGATCACAAAAGAGAGGGTTCCCTGAGCACACACACACAGCCAACAGATGACAATTAAAGCTATGGCATATAGGGAGAGATTGCAGAGTGAGAACATAGCCCTGGTTAAGTATTTAAAAATCCACTAGTGGGGGAGTGGCTAATAGAGAAGACAGGGCAAGTGTGAACAGGGCAATGAGAGGAAATGGGTAGAGTATGGGGTCACGGAGGGCAAGGAAAGAGGCCAGACTGAATTAACACCGAAAACTATTCACAGGGCGGAACATTAAGGAGGTTGCTGGTATTCTTAGCAAAAGCAGTTCCCGTGCTGAGGACGATGGTGATGAAGATGGTGGAGGTGGATGTGGTGATAGTGGTGATGATGATGACCCACCCAGTTGCCTAAGCAAAAAGTAATAACAATAAACTAGGAGTTAACTCCTCTCTCTCACTTAACACCACCCCCTCCCCAGTCCTACAGATTCCAATTGATCCATCAGTTTATGTATTTAGCAATGATATCATGGGAGGCAAGGTAGATAAGAAAGCTTTATGGATTTACATTCCAGAAGGGAGACAGATCAGAAGCAAATAAACAAGATAGTCACAGATTTGGATAATACAATTACAGAAATAAATTAAGGGGATTGAGTGTAATTAGGCAAGACTTCCTTTAGTAGGTTGGTCAGGGAACAGGAGTCTGAAAGAAATGAGTTTGGGTTGAGACATGAAAGACAAGAAGGAGGCAAATGTGAGTATTAAGGTAGAAAGCATTCTAGGCAGTGTGAAAGCAGGTACCAAGGTCCTAAGGTGGGAAAGTCTCGAAGTGCTCAAGGAACAGAAGAGACCACTGTGGCTGAGGTGTAGGGAGCAAACGGGGAGTCACAGCAAACAAAGTTTAAGATGGAGAAGAGGTAAAATCATAGAGGGACTTACAGGCCATAGTAAGAAGTCTGATTTCTATCCGAAGTATGACGAAGAGCCTTAGAAGGGTTATAAGCAGGGGAGTGATAAAGCATAATTTGTTTTGAATGATCACTCTGGCTGCTTGGTCTAGAATGTTTTCAAGCAGAGTAACAAAGAAAGCAGGGAGACTATATAGAAGATGTTGCAAAAGTGCATCATCTCTGCCTGGATTATTGTCCAACGGAGATCCCCATGTCCACATTCGCCTCCAATCCAGAAAGCATCCAGAAAAACTCCCCCAAAACACAGCCAACAATGTCACCACACTGCTTTAAAACCTTCAGTGTTTCAAATTTCCTCCAAACTCTCCAACACAACTCAAAAATAGAAAAGAAAAAGTTAGGATGTGGCTTCCTTACCTCAGAGACAAGAAAGAAATGACTTTAAGACGTGTTTCTGTATATTATGAATAGAATTTCTATTTGCAATTTTGTGATGCTTTAGTGATTGCTTTTTTGTGTATTGTTTGGATCTTGTATTTCTTGGACTGGTGTTCAAAGAAACACCACCTTCTCATGATGAACCATGAGGTAGGTCAGCTTTGTATGAATTATAAGTATTTAGTGTCTTCCCCACTAAAGTCTAAGTTCTATATAGTGAAGATTGTATTAATTTTGTTCACTGTTGTATCCCTATAAGGTAGTACAAGTTCTGTCACTTAATAATATGTGTCTTAATAAATATTTGCTGATGGAGGGAACAACTTAGAGTCCTTTTCTTCCCAGTCCTGCTGTTGGTCTGGATTGTCCCACGTGACCAAATAATATGTCACCTTTACCAGACTTTGAGATTCCAGTGAGATCTGCTGAATGATGTCTTCAGGTGGGGTAGGAAGGAATCTCAACATTTGTGAAAATGATTCTTCCAGAAACTTCAAATGCCAACAGAGAGACCCTAAATTCTGGATAACCCAGCTCAAAACCATAGGGCTATTTAAAGTTTGTTTTGACTCCAAAGTCATGTCCTGCTCCTCTAAAGAGCATTCCTTTCCCAGAGTCAATTGATTCTGTCATTCCAAAAGCAATCAACAATAATTAGGAAACCCCACTACTAAGGCAAGATGGTAAGAAGCTAGGAAAATTCCTAAGCAAATGGAATGGGAAACTGAGACAAGAAAATTAAACAAGACCAGACAGTTTGAGCAACTTACAGCCAGCTGGTGATGAGAACTTATCTTTCCTAACCAAGGACATTGGAGAGTAAATGGTTTATTCCTCTCCTCCCTAGCCAGAGAATATATAGCTTAAATCACCCTGGACTGGGAAATAGAGAACAGAGACCCAATTAATGTCATTTGTGCAAGCTAAACCCAAGGAAGATGAAGTCAGGGGAAGAAATAACAAAAACCCCATTAGAAGCCAGACAGACTCAAGATAAAAATAAAACAGTATAGTGGACTGGAGAATATTCCCAAAACCACCCTATGTGCTCTTTTTGACACATCAGCATATTAAAACTGCACCTGGCAAACTGATGAATATTCAATTGAAACCCTCCCTTAAAATTCCCACCCTAAAAAAAGAAAGATTAAAAGCCCTCAGGACAAAGTCTCAGGACCAGCTCACTTTCAAGCACACCCATGCCCCTTCTCAGGCATTAACTTCTTATTTCCTCCTAAACTCTAAGGGTCCCAAGGAGACTTGCAGCCAGGGGAGCAGTGGGCAGCAGCAGCTCAACCCAGACTTACTACCTGACCCTGTATCCAGCATGTTACGGTGGTCAGTGCCACAGGCTGTGAAAGAATTCACAAAGAGAAGAAAGTACAGAGAGTTTTTATTCATTCCCCAAGAGAGGAGAGGGTCTTGGTGTGGAGAGGTACTCCAGCATTGAGGGGTGGGGGCTTTGAGTTTTTATTGATTTATAATTGGATTTTAAAAGGCTGGGGTTGGGGGTTGCTGTTGTGTGGCCCCTGGTCTGTGGCAGCTTTGCAACACAGTAGGTTTCAGATGATGATGCTTAAGCTCCAATGTTACCTTCTGCCTGTAGCTATGGGGAGGGGGGAGGGAGGGCAGTTATTCATGGTCTGTTCTTTCCAGTAATTTCTAGTCCTGGGGACATAAGCTCTGAAGAATGAAATGGTGGTAGTGTTTAACAAGGTCGTAGGCCTGCTCAGCAGATGGTGCTGAAACCGGAAGAGCCGGGGTTCATACTGCCCATCACCTATCAGCCCTAATAAGCAGAGACAGGGATTGAATCTTTATGGACGCTTTATTCAGATGGCCGGTGGTCTAAGAAGATGGCAGGTTTGTCCCCTAAAGACCGTCTTACATTCCATTTTAAACCGACCCTTTTTATAAGGAGAAGAAAAATGTAGGTAAGGGGATTGGAATTTAGGGGGAAAGTTAATCAGATAAAAGCTGCAGAATTCTTCCATCTGTGTCCTGGGCGGTGGACTGTCTCACCCTGGAGCACAATGACTCCGATGCCATTTTGACTGCTTGCAGTGTTCCCGAGGCACAAAGGTGGAACCATTTATGGTCTCCTGGAGTCAAGGTGGGTCATACCTTCAGTTCCTGAAACAATGGTTTTTTACGTACATTGATTACTAAGCTAATTAGCTATTACCTGAAACGAAAATTTTTCCAACACTTGAGTTCTCCATCAGTGCCACAATGGTGAATGGTGCCAATTTTATCCTTTCACAAGGCTTCTTTTTTCTGACTTCCACATAAGCTAACAGCAGCCCCACCTGGGCGCATTCCTTCCCTATAACGCATTTCTAGAGAGCCAGAGCAGCCCCGCCTAGGCTCTCTCCTGTTACTTCATCTACCCTAAGCCCTTCCTTTGTTTCATTGTCCCCAGCCTTAATAAATGTACTCTCAAAATCACTTGGATTCATGCTGTGAAATCTTTCCTACACAAAGTCAAGAACCCACACACTACAGGCTGGCCTGAGGCAGACCCACTCCCGCTGGTGCCTGTCCCATGAAACTACAATGGGGGCTACAAAAACAAGTGCAGAAAAGGCACAGAAAATAAACAAATGAAAAGCAGAACCATGGGTCTGATGGCGAAAGATGAGAAGTTCACTTTTCTGGGAACAATTCCCTAAGTCAGTGCATAGAAAATAAACAAACCAAAAAGCAGAACAATGAGTCTGATGGTGAAAGTTCACTTTTCTGAGAACAGTTTCCTAAGTCAGTTGACCTGAGATACCTGTGCTAATTCTCATGAGACTTCCTTGGGAAACGAAAAGTGGTTTGCTTAAAAGCACAGTAGAGAGCTTTGAGAGCCCGCTGACATGGGTTACCTGCATGCAGGAATGAGAGGGCCATCACTTCTTCCAGGTATGTTTAACTTTAACAATGACTGTACCTTAACCTACTCCTTATCAGGAGCTAATCAGTTCAATAATTTGCTGTCTTTTTTTTTTTAACCCTTTCGGTACAAGCGCTCTTTCCGCCGTGACACTCCCACTGTACGAGGTGCCACACCGAAAACGCGCACATAGCACAGGGTCAGTCCTCCTTTGTGTGAAGACTTTCCTAACCTTATATAAGATCTATGCTTAATAAAACAATGCTTTTTTCCAAGTGTTGTTTGTAACTTTAATATTAAGAGATAGTTATATACAATTCTATCGATTATACAAGTAAAATTTATAAAAATTATATACAGCTGGATATATTCGGTGCTTGTCCACACAGATCATCAGATGGGCACCGGATATATCCGGCACCGTACCGAAAGGGTTAAGTTTTTTGTAATATATTTTATTGATTATGCTATTATAGTTGTCCCATTTCTCCCCCTTTATTCCCCTCTGCCCTGCACACCCCTTCCCACCCACATTCCCCCTCTTTAGTTCATGTCCATGGGTCATATATATATGTTCTTTTGCTCCTACATTTCCTATACTATTCTTAACTTCCCCCTGTCTATCTTCTACCTACCATTTATGCTTCTTATTCCCTGTACCTTTTCCCCCTCTCTCCCCACCTACTCCCCTGAGAATAACCCTCCATGTGATCTCCATTTCTGTGATTCTGTTCCTGTTCTGGTTGTTTGCTTAGTTTGTTTTTGTTTTAGGTTCAGTTGTTAATAACTGAGTTTGTTGTCATTTTACTGTTCCTATTTTTTATCTTCTTTTTCTTAGATAAGTCCCTTTTCATATAATAAGGGCTTGGTGATGATGAACTCCTTGTACTTGACCTTATCCAGGAAGCACTTTATCTTCCCTTCCATTCTAAATGATAGCTTTGCTGGATAGAGTAATCTTGGATGTAGGTCCTTGCCTTTCATGTCTTGGAATACTTCTTGCCAGCCCCTTCTTGCCTGTAAGGTTTCTTTTGAGAAATCAGCTGACAGTCTGATGGGCACTCCTTTATAGGTTACTGTCTCCTTTTCCCTCGCTGCTTTTAAGATTCTCTCTTTATCTTTCATCTTGGGTAATGTAATTATGATGTGCCTTGGTGTGTTCCTCCTTGGGTCCAACTTCTTTGGGACTCTCTGAGCTTCCTGGATCCCCCGGAAGTCTATTTTCTTTGCCAAATTAGGGAAGTTCTCCTTCATTATTTGTTCAAATAAGTTTTCAATTTCTTTCTCTTCCACTTCTCCTTCTGGCACCCCTATGATTCGGATATTGGAACGTTTAAAGACATCCTGGAGGTTCCTAAGCCTCTCCTCATTTTTTTGAATTCTTGTTTCTTCATTGTGTTGTGCTTGGATGTTTCTTTCTTTCTTCTGGTCCCCACCATTGATTTGAGTCCTGTTTTTCTTCCCCTCACTGTTGGTTCCCTGTACATTTTCCTTCATTTCCCTTATCGTAGCCTCCATTTGTTCATCTAATTTGTGGCCAAATTCAACCAAGTCTGTGAGTATCCTGATTACCAGTGTTTTGAAGTGTGCATCTGATAGGTTGGCTACCTCTTCGTCACTTAGTTGTATTTTTTCTGGAGCTTTGATCTGTTCTTTCATTTGGGCCATTTTTGTTGTCTTGGCACACCTGTTACGTATAAGGGGCAGAGCCTTAGGTGTTCACCAGGGCAGGGCAGCCACGTCGCTGTGTTGTGATGCTGTTTGTGGGGGAGGGGTCTGAGAGGGAACAATGCCGCTTGTTCTGCTCTCTGCCGGTTTTCAGTGACTTTCCGTGCTACCCACAGTCAAACTGGGCCCCTCTGGTGCTGATTCTGGCACTGATTCCCAGGCAGGTGGGCCTGTGCACGTTCTGGATCCTTGGGTCTCTCCAATGAGCTCTCCTGTGAGTCCGGGAGTTTCTCCCGCTGCCGCCGCCTCAACCCCCACAGGAGCTTCCAATCAGAGGCTTTGAGGCTTTATTTCCCAGCGCTGGAACTCTGGGTTGCAGAGTCTGTTTCGCTTCCCAGTTGTTCCTCCCAGTTTATCCGCACAAGGGTGTGGGACTGCCCCGCCCGCCGCCGTGCCCCCCGTGCAAGTCCTCTCTGCCCAGCTCCCCGTCTCCACCACTCCTACCAGTCTGGATGAATGTTTTTTCTTTAATTCATTGGTTGTCGGACTTCCATACAGTTCAATTTTCTGTCAGTTCTGGTTGTTTTTTGTTTTAAAATTTGTTGTTGTCCTTCTTTTGGTTGTGTGAGGAGGCACAGTGTGTCTACCTATGCCTCCATCTTGGCCAGAAGCTCCAAATATCAGCTGTCTTTACTCTACCTTCTCTTTACTCTGCTTTGAACACTCCTAGTCTCTTGAATTATGGTTTCCTACTTTACCACCCTATTTAAACTATGCTCCCAAATATCCCTAAAATTTTCCTTATGGTCTAATTTTAATAAGTTAGTTCATCTTCTTCTATACAGGTTTTGTTTTCTAATTGATATCCCCTCCTTCTTGATAACTTCTAGGACCTAACATTGCCCTGACTCTTTCTCTGCCTCTCTTGTTATTCTTTCCACCCCAATCTTTTCCTTTTCCTGTACAAAGAATATTATTAATAACAACCAATACTTTTGAGTACTCACTATGCACCTTATATGTATTAACCCATTTAGTCCTCTCAATAGGCCCATGAGGCAGGTACTATTATTATCCCCATCACGTGGATGAGAAAACTGGGGCACAAAGAGGTTATGTTATT
>VMDR010035132.1:0-10857 GCA_007922815.1 Macrotus californicus | reverse complement strand
AACAATATTTTTAATTAATGGTTTGTAGAAAGTAGAAAGATAATATTTTATTCAAAATTAAAAGTAAATGAAAGCATAGAAGAAGCAAAAGGAGAAGGAAAACTTCTAAAAAAATTAAAATTTTAATGTTTAGCCAATCAGAAAAAAGTCAACTATTTTAAGCATCTTTTTCTTACAATTATATATTAGTAAGATTTTCAAGAATAGTATCATATAATAATTGAATATATGTTTCTGTTAACAAACATAAAATAACAATAAGAATATTTTAATGAATTTACTAAATTAGCTAATAGTTTAACATATAAATGGATAAATGGGAATACTGAATGTTGGCAATGTGGCAATGTAGTTACTGGTAATGAGATCATGAACTCAATGTAATAGGTACCATTTGGAAAACAATATTGCACTGTATATCAAGAGCCTCAAAAAATGTCCATCATAAAAATGACTCAGTTATTTTATATTTAAGATAGTTCATGTAGTATTTGGCAGAGAAATAAAAAAGAAGTTAAACTATTTTTTTCTTTTACACTAGGTTTTATCAGTTTTTTAAAATTACTTAATTGATGTTCAATTACAATTATCTACATTTTCCCCCCATCAGTTCCTCCCACGCCAGCCAAACCCACCTCCCTCCCTTTACTTCCACCCTCCCCCTTAGTTATGTCCATGTGTCCTTTATAGTGGTTCTTGAAAACCTTTCCCCGCACTGTCCTCTCTCCCTCCTCTCTGGCTATTGTTAAATTGTTCTTAATTTCAATGTCTGTCGCTGTCCCGGTCCAGCAGGACCGCGTGTTGTTGTGGAATGCTTGTCCTATATCCCCGGACAAGTGATGAACAAATTCACACGGACTAAAGAAATCCGGTGGAGAAAAGGGACGTGTGGCTGATCTCTCAAAGAGAAAAAAGCCCCCACTCCTGCCTCGACAGGCTTTTATTGAAACTCCAGGTCCATTACATTCAGGGTAGTCCTCATTTACTACGCATAGGTTTGTTTTAGGTGTTTAACTATTACAGATAGCAAAGAAAAGAAGGTTGCTGCTCACTTCCAAGATAGGATACAAAGTGGAGAGGAGGATTAGCTAGTTACACATATACTTTGGAAGTCTAGCCCAAATCAAAGTAAACTTCTGCTGTCTCCATCCCAGGTGAAGGAATTTTTGCAAGAGCAAGTTTCAAAGCGGCCTAGGTACAGTTCAGGCCTGATTACCCACGGGAAACCTATCCACTAATACACTTTGCACACTGCATGCTATCCGGGCTGTGTTCAGACCGGAGCTGAGTCACAGAATGTATTACCCATGAACAGGTTCCCCACAAATGTCTTTGGTTATATTTTGTTTGCTTTTTTCTTTTGTTGATTATGATCCAGTTAAAGATGAGATCATATGGTATTTGTCCCTCATTGCCTGGCTTATTTCACTTAGCATAATGCTCTCTAGTTCCATCCATGTTGTTGCAAAGGGTAGGATCTCCTTCTGTCTCTCTGCTGCGTAGAATTCCATTGTGTAAATGTACCACAGTTTTTGATCCACTCATTTACTGATGGGCACTTAGGTTGCTTCCAGCACCTGGCTATTGTAAATTATGTTGCTATGAACATTAGGGTACATAGGTTCTTTTGGATTGGTGTTTCAGGACTCTTAGGGTAAACTCCCAGCAGTGGAATTGCTGGGTCAAAAGGCAGTTCCATGTGTCCTTTATAGTGTTTCCTGGAGACCCTTCCCCCACTATTCCCTCCCCCTTCCCCTCTGGCCATTGTTAGATTGTTCTTAATTTTAAAGGACACATGGACATAACCAAGGGGGAGGGTGGGAGCGGGGGAGGGGGGTGGGATTGGCTAAGGTGGGGGGAGAGTGATGGGGGAAAAATTCAAACTGTAATTGAACAACAATAAAGTAATTTTTTTAAAAAAAAGGTAGTTCCATTTAGCATTTACTGAGGAAATTCCAAACTGTTTTCCACAGTGTCTGTACCAGTCTGCATTCCCATCAACAGTGCACTAGGGTTCCCTTTTCTCCACATCCTCTCCAACACTTGTCTGTTGATTTGTTTATGATGGCCATTCTGACTGGTGTGAAGTGTTATCTCATGGTGTTTTTAATTTGCATAGCTCTGATGGCTAGTGATGCTGAACATCTTTTCATATGTCGCTGTGCCCTCTGTATATCCTCCTTGAAGAAGGGTCTGTTCAAGTATTTTGCCCACTTTTTAATTGGATTTTTGTCTCCCTGGAGTGGAGTCATGTGAGTTCTTTATATATTTTGGAGATCAAACCCTTGTCCGAGTCATAAATGGCAAACATGTTTTCTCATATAGTTGGTTCTCTGTTCCTTTTAATGTTGTTTCCTTTAGCTGTGACGAAGCTTTTTAATTTGATGAGGTCCCATTTGTTTATTCTTTCCTTTATGTCTATTGCTTTAGGGAACATGTCAGTGAAGATGACACTGTGTGGAATATCTGACATTTTCTTGTAGGACTTTTATGGTGTCACAACTTATATTTAAGTCTTTTATCCACCTTGAATTTATTTTTGTGTGTGGTGTAAGTTGGTGATCGAGTTTCATTTTTTTGCACATAGCTGTCCAAATCTCTCAACATGATTTGTTGAAGAGGCTATTTTTACTCCGTTTTATGCTTCTTCCCACTTTGTTAAATATTAATTGACTACAGAGATTTTGGTTTATTTCTGGGCTCTCTATTCTGTTCCGTTGGACTATGTGTCTGTTCTTATGCCAGTTGTTTTTATGCAAGGCTGTTTTGATTACAGTGGCTTTGTAATACAGTTTGATATTACGTGTTGTAACCCCTCCTGCTATGTTCTTCTTTCTGAAAATTGCTGCAGCTATTCGGGGTCATTTGTGGTTCCACATAAATTTCTCAAATGTTTGTTCTATATCTGTGAAATACGTCATTGGTAGTTTAATAGGGATTCCATTGATTCTATAAATTGCTTTGGGTAGTATGGCCATTTTGATGATGTTAATTCTTCCTATCCATGAGCATGACACATACTTCCATTATTTTCTGTCTTCTTTAATTTCTTTCTTCAGTGTTGTGTAGTTTTCTGGGTACAGGTCTTTTACCACCTTCATTAGATTTATTACTAGGTATTTTAATTTTATTCTTGCTATATCAAATGGGATTTATTTTCCTTATTTCTGCTTCTGATGTTTCATTGTTGGTGTACAAAATGCTTTTGATTTCTGAATATTGACTTTATACCCTGTTGTTTTGCCAAATTCATTTATTAGCTGGGTAGTGTTCTGGTGGAGTCTATTGGATTTTCTGTGTAGACTATGATGTCATCTGCAAACAATGACAGATTTACGTCCTCTTTTCCAATCTGGATATCTTTTATTTCTTCTTGTTGTCTGATTGCTGTGGCTAGGACTTCCAATACCATGTTGAATAGGAGAGGTGAAAGTGGGCATCCTTGTCTTGTTCCTGATTTTAGTGGGAAAGCTCTAAGTTTTTGCCTATTGAGTATGATGTTGACTATCACATATGGCCTTTATTATGTTGATGAATGTTCCCTCTATTCCCATTTTGCTAAGTGTTTTTATCATAAATGGGTGCGGTAGCTTATCAAATGCTTTTTCTGTATCTATTGATAGGATCATGTGATTTTTGTCTTTAGTTTTGTTTATGTGGTGTATTACGTTTATTGATTTGCGAATATTGTACCATCCTTGCATCCCTGGGATGAATCCCACTTGATCATGTTGTATGATGTTTTAAATGTATTGCTGGATGTAGTTTGCTAATATTGTGTTGAGGATTTTAACATGTATGTTAACCATTGATATTGGCCTAAAGTTTTCTTTCTTGGTTATGTCTTTATCTGGTTTTGGGATTAGGATGATGATGGCTTCATAAAAAGAGTTTGGGAGTCTTCTATCATCTTGTCTTTTTTGGAATAATCTGTGAAGGATGGAGGTTATCTCTCCATTAAATGCTTTGTAAAATTTTCCTGTGAGGCCACCTGGTCCAGTTCTTTTATATGTCAGAAGCCTCAATTTCATCAGCTGTTATTGGTCTGTTCAGGCTTTCTGCTTCTTCTTCATTCAGTTTAGGAAGATTATATTTTTCTAGAAATTTATCCATTTCACCTAGGTTTTCAAATTTTTTGGCATATTGTTTTTCATAGTAATTTCTTACAATCTTTTGTATTTCTGTGGTATCAGTTGTAATCTCTCGTCTTTCATTTCTGATTGTGTTTATTTGGGTCGTCTCACTTTTTTTCTTGATGAGTCTGCTTAAATGGTTTTGATTTTGTTTATCTTTTCAAAGTACCAGCTCCTAGATATGTTGATCCCTAGAACTGTGCTTTTAGTCTCTATGTCATTTAATTCTGCTCTGATCTTGGTTATTTACCTCCTTCTACTTGCTCGGGGCTGTCTTTGATGTTGCTCCTCAAGTTCTTCTAGACATAGTATTAGGTTGTTTATTTGAAATGTTTGTATCTTTTTTAGGTAGGCCTGTACCACTAAGAACTTCCCTCTCAGGACTGCCTTCACTGAGTCCCATAAGTTTTGGATTGTTGTGTGTTCATTTTCATTTGTTTCCAGAAACTTCTTGATTTCTTCCCTACTCTCACTGTTCACATATTCATTGCTTAATAGCATGATATTCAATCTCCATGAGTTTGAGTGTTTGGGTTTTTTTTTCCTTGACGTTAGTTTCTAGTTTCAGTCCCTTGTGGTCAGAGAAAATGCTTGATATAATTTCAATTTTCTTGAATTTGTTGAGGCTTGTTTTGTGTCCTATGATGTGGTCTGTCTTTGAAAATGTTTTCATGTGCATTTGAAAAGAATGTGCATTTTGCTTCTTTGCAATGAAAGTCTCTCTCTATATATATGTTATGTCATTTCATCTAGGGCTTTGTTCAATGCTATAACATCTTTGTTATTGTTTTTGGAAAATCTGTCCATTTTTGACAGTAGGGTGTTAAAATCCCCTATTATAATTGTATTCCTGTCAGTATCTCTCTAGAATTCCTCCTAGGTTTTCTTTATATATTTGGGTGCTTTGTTGTGTGCATACATGTTTACAATGTTTATTTCTTCTTGATGGGTTCTTCCCTTAAGTATTATGAAGTCTCCTTCTGAGTCTCTTTTTATGGCTCTTCTTTTGAAGTCTATTTTGTCTGATATGAATATTGCTACACTGGCTTCTTTTTCCTCTCCATTTGCTTGGAAGATTTGTTTCCAGACATTCACTTTCAGTCTGTGTAGGTCTATTGTTCTGAGGAGGTTCTCTTGTAGGCAGCATATGTGTGGGTCATGTTTTCTTATCCATTGAGGTATTCTGTGTCTTTTGATTGGGGCACTTATTCCATTTATGTTTAAGGTTTTTATTGATAGGTACTTATTTATTGCCATTTTTTGTACCTGTGTTCCTCTCTCTTTCACTGTTTTTTTTCCTGTTTTTAAAGCAGATCCTTTAACATCTCTTGCAGAGTTGGTTTGAGGAGGTATATTCTTTGAGGCTTCTTTTGTCTGGGAAGCTCCTTATTTGGCCTTTCATTTTCCTTGTGAACCTTGCTGGATGAAGTAGTCTTGGTTGCACACCTCTGGTTCTCATTACTTGGAATATTTCTTGCCATTCCCTTCTGGTGTGGAGTGTTTCCATTGAGAAACCAGCTGTTAGTTCTTATCTGGGCTCCCTTGTATGTCACTTCCTGTTTTTCTCTTGCTGCCTTTAAGATTCTCTCTTTGTCTGGGAATTTGCCATTTTAATTATGATGTGTCTTGGAGTGGGCCTCTTTGGGTTCTTCTTCTTTGGGATTCTCTGTGTTTCCTGGATTTGTGTGACTTTTTCTCTCATCAAATTAGAGAAGTTTTCCATCATTACTTTTTCAAACAGGTTTTCAATCCCTTGTTCTTCTCTTTCTGGCATCCCTATTATATGGATATTTTATGTTTCACATTGTCCTGCATTTCCCTTAATCCCTCTTCATTCTTTCTGTGCTTCTTTTCTTTTCTTTCTCTATCTGGGTGTTTTTTTTTTCTACCTTGTCCTCTGGCTCGCTAATCTGATCCTCTGCTTCATTGAGCCTCTTTTTCTTCCTTCTACAGTGTTCTTCAGTTCAGAAATTGTATTCTTCATTTCCTCTTGGCCCTTGTTGGTACTTTCTATTTCCTTTTTCATACTGATGTAGTTTGCAGTGAGTTCATTGTAGTTTCCCTGTAATTTTTGGTAATTGTCTGTGAGCTCATTGAGCTTCCCCATAACCATTGCTTTGAACTCAATATCTGATAGCTGACTTGCCTCTGTTTCATTTAGCATTCTTTCTGAGGCTTCCTCCTTTCCTTTCATTTGGGGATTGTTTCTTTGTCTTCCTGTTGTTTGTGAGACTCTCCTTGGTAGCCTCTGCTTTTTAAATTGGTCTGTTCTCACTCTTTGGGTTTCTGGTGTGAACTTTTATGGTAGAACACCTGTGAGATTCAGTGGTGCCGTGTCCTTGATCTCCTGAGCTAGCTGATCTTGGGATGCCATTTATGCTGGCTCTCTGTTTGTATTGGGGATTCAGTTGTCATTGGGTCTGTCTTTGTTGAGTCCTTCCCTCCAGCTGATTAATTGAGGGTCACTCCATTCCCCATGTCTTGTATTCAGTTGTGCAGGTGTGGGCAGGTTGTGTTGAAGCTGGTTCCTCTGTGTGAACAAGGTTTTGAGGATTCTTTCTCCCTCTTGTTCAGTTGTTCCGAGTAATCTCTCCACCATTTAGTTGTATTTCTACATCGTTCCTTGGTTGAGTTAGTGTGGCGTCCACTCCCTCTTTCACCTTCTTTTGTTGTTATCTGTTGTTGGTTTCTTTATTGGTGGGTTTCCTCTTCCAGCAGGTGTACTGGTGTTCACAGCACCTACCTACTCTTTTTCTGTGATCAGTTGGAGGGGAAGGCAAATGGTTTAAGACAGCAGGTTATATTTTATGATATTTAAAGTACCAACCATTAGAGAAGAGATAGGAGATCCTTTGGATATGTATAGTGTTAACCATGATATTTCACCCAACTAGTCACTTTTTAGAAAGGGTAGAAAGGAGATAAGACTCTTGCTGGGAGGGGAAGGTTTGTAAGTTGGACCTAGAAAGCAGTGAGCTTGTAGGAAGTCAGATTATGAGGTAAAGTGAGAGAAAAAGATAGAAAATAGGTGTAGTGTATGAGAGAACAGAGTTAACCACAACAGTAATACAGTTCAGGAAACAGTGAATTGAGCTAAGATGTGGGAGGGGTGCTGTGTAGTATTTACAATTGTATGGAACAGCAGTTATTTATAATAGTCATGGAGCAACAATCATATCACAGAACCTATGTGATCTGGATAACAAGAATAGGAAGTATAGGACATAGAGTAATCTGCTAATGGAACACAAGTGAAGTGAAAGATGGCAACATTAAAAATACAGTATGAAAGAGAGAACAAGGGAAACCAGTCTAACAGTTCAGTTTAACATGCCAAGTGAGGAAGGCTAAACAGAAAGAAGAGAAACACACAAATACTAATAAAATAAAAGATGTAAGAAAAATGAAAAAATAATAATACAAATATACAATAACTTACAAATTCTCTGGAATGGCAACTTGAAATTTGTCTCACTGTCTCAGCTGTTGGGATGACTCCTGTTTTGGTCCAGCTCTGGTCTTTTCACAGCTCCAGATTTTATTGTCTCACTTGTGGTAATTTAGAAAGAAAAAAAAAGGAAGGAAGAAGGAATAAAACAGGAAATGAAGAAAGAAAGAATAAAATAGAAAGAGAGAAAGACAGGAATAGGCAGTTAAAAGAGAAAAAAATATGACTTAAAAAAAAGTAAAAGGCCACCTACTGGCTTCAAACTGGCCAAACCAGTTCTGCTGGTCTTCTTTGCAGCAGCAGGCTTAGGGGGAATTGGTTTCTCTTTTCTCCCTTTCTGAGCCACAGACTTTGCTGTTGCCCATCCTCCAGCACAGTTCTTTGCTGCCAGGCCCCCCAGTTCCCTTCTGTACTCATCCTATGCCTTCAGACCATCAGTGGGCTATCCTTGAGATGTTGCAATTAGGGACAGTTTACACATCACCTTCTTGCTCTTTGCTGCCCTAGATGCTAGGGACTCCCAGAGTCCATTCAAGCTACTTTAGCCCCCTCACTGTTTTAAGTCTTTCTGGGGATTGCTGACTCCCTGAGCCCTGCAGTTCTCCTCTGTGAGGGCATCTATGCCTTCCTCTTAGAGATCCAGTCAGGTACCGCTGGTGCTGCGGATGCAGATGTGCACCTCCTCTGTTGCTTCCCGGGGCACAGGGGTTGGGTATGAGGTGCCTCTATGTGGTGGGGTAAGGTGCGCTCCCTCCCAGGGCTACAGTCATGCGCACTTGTCATCCACTACTGGGACAGGATGGGCAGCCTCCAGGTCCTTCAGATTCGGATGCACACTGTCCCGGGGTTTCAGGTGTGAGCTCGGGGCCTTCAGCGACACTGTGGGAGTGCTGCGCAGCTGGGTGGTGGTAGGGGCACAGTAGACCAGGGTGGCTGCTGCAGGAGAATTCCCCAAACAGCCACCGAATGCCTCTTTGTTATCTTTTTCTTTTTGAAAAACTCCTGCTCAAGTCTGCCACTCCAAACAAGCGTCTGGCCTCCCACCCAGCCCCACTCTACAATCAGACGGGGGACTGACCAGGTCTGGGTCCCTCATGGCCCAACTCTCCCTAGCCAGGATTCACAGTCTCAGTGGGTAAACACAGCCCTTGTGTTTTTGTCACTTGGTCCTTATTCACCCCCTGTGACTTCACACATCCGGGTCTTTCCCAGGGCTGCTCAAACCTTGTTTGGCAGGGGAGCGAGCTGTTCACCCAGCTCTCTCCCAAGAATGCTAGGGCAGACCCGGTGGCACTGGGACTGGGGATGCAGCCCCCCTGGTCCCCATGGTGGTCCCAGGGACCTTATTGTCCTGAAGCATGCTCTTTACCATGTGAATTTTCAATATCCTCTACAATTTTTGTCTCCAATCTTCATATATGCTGGAATACTGTTGGCTGTTCACTCTGTTCCTTAGAAGATCCGCTAGGTGTCTCACCCCTGTGCAGGGGGAGGTGGACTCAGCTCCCACCTATCTCATTGCCATCGTCTCTCTCTATTTCTTAAGTGTTGATATTAACATTATTATGATTGTGGATATTTAGCCAGATATTTAAGCTTAAGTTTGAAGTATCCCTAGTACATATTTTTGGCTAATAACAAATTGTTATGTGTTGAAGTTAATATTTGCCCAAATATCAAAATTATCCTTTGAAATCACCTTTGAATCAAAAAGTCTGAAATCTTGTGGAAAGAATTTAATTATTATAACATATCATTATTACAATTCTATTCCTCAAATTTTTAGAAACTTAGTTCAGCAGTAATCAGCAATTGTTAGCAATTAAGTGCTTCCTGAATTCAATACATTGAAATTCTGTGATTCAACTTTGATGTTTGTGTTACCATAGGTTTAGCTAATTATTAATAAGAAAAGGAAAGCAAAGGGAATTAGACATTGAACTTACTGAACTGTGGAACATGACCCTGCTTGCTCAGCCAGGGAGCTATAGTTTTACAGACTCATTCACACAATCCACGGGATTGCTGATGATAGGACTTAATCCTAGGAGTGTAGGAAATCTCCCCAGGAGCACTGTCTGCCTTTCAGTAGCAGATTGTTGGAAGAGGTGCATGAGGAGTTCCTTAACCATAAAGGCTTGTTAGTCTAACTAGGGGGTGTGGACTCGTCCATGAAAGCTTGAGTAGTTGTTTGGTCATTTTGAAAAAGCACCTGATTCATCCCAAACCTAAACTAATATACTGATATAATCCCAGGGAAACCAAGAAGCACCCCCTTCTCTCATTAATATACTCATCCTATGAATTTTCTCTCACTTGGGAGCACATGACCACGTGGCTCTAGCAGCTACCTGCGACCATGGCAGATGGGTTGGGCTCCAAAGTCCTAAGCTTTAATATGAAACAGAAATTCTGGAAATTTGTTTTTGTTTTGGCCTTGCTGAAGACATGGTTGAACTTTTTCCATGGTGGAACAAAGAAAGATGCGATATTAGAAACCCAGGAACAGATTTCTGCCCGAATAAACATTGCCACATCACAACCTTCCATTGTGGGTCCTTGGAATACTTTCATTGTGATCCCATGGAAAAGCCTGAATTCCACTGACAACATGTGTACTCAGTAGAAGTCAATAGTTCAAAAAAAAAAAAGAACAATTGGAAGAAGGAAAAATAAATTATTTTTTTACTACTTACATTGTACATCTTACATTTTTATTTTTTCAAAATTGTATTATATTTTACTGATTATGCTATTATAGTTGTCCTGATTTTCCCCCTTTGCTCCCCTATACCCTACACTCCCCTTTCCCTGAGGCAATCCTCTACAATTGTTCATGTCCATGGGTCATGTGTGTAAGTCCTTTAGCTATCCCATTTCCTACACTGCACTTTACATCCCAATGGCGATTCTGTAACTACATATTTGTACATCTTAATCCCCTCACCTCTTCGCCCATTCCCCCCCATGTCTTATATTTTTAATATCTTGATTAAAATGATTTATTATGACTATTAATTTTAATTTTGTTGTTTTATATAATTTTGTTTTATTTAATTGTTGCTTTTATAAAATTTTGCGTTTTATTTCTTAACTCATGATCTGAAAATACTCAAAGGATGTTTTTGCCATAAATCATAGCATAAATGGAATTCAATATATTATTCAATACAGTTCTTAAAATTTTTGCATATATTTTATAAATGTTACTATTCCAAACAATTTTTTAAGATTCCGTTGTTAGTTGTAAGTTTGTTGTCATTTTAATTTTCACAG
>VMDR010035131.1:0-10875 GCA_007922815.1 Macrotus californicus | reverse complement strand
CACTCCCATGTTGGGTTCATATATTTTTACAAAGGTCATATCCTATCATTGGACTACTCCCTGAAGTATTACGTGGTTACCTGGTTGTCTCTTGTTATGGCCTTTGTTCTGAAGTTTATTTTCTCTGATATAAGTATTGCTACTCCATCATTTTTTAATGTCTGTTTCCTTGGAATATTTTTTCCATCCCTTCACTTTCAGTCTGTGTATATCTTCTGTTCTGTAGTGAGTCTCTTGTAGACAGCATATATGTAGGTCATGTTTTTTTATCCATTCAGATACCTTAGGTCTTTTGATTGGAGCATTCAATCCATTCACTTTTAAGGTTATTATTCATGCCATTTATTCTGTACCAGTATTCCTTTCTCTCTCTCTCTTTCTCTTTCTTCTCCTTCTTATACCAACCAGTCCCTTAGCATCTCTTGCAGTGCTGGCGTGGTGGAGTTGTACTCTTTTAGCCTTCTTTTATCTGGGAAGCTTTTTATTTTGCCTTCCATTTTAAATGAGAGTCTTGCTGGATAGAGTAGTCTTGGTTGCAGGTCCTTGCTTTTCATTACTTGGAATATTTCATGCCAATTCCTTCGAGCTTGTAGTGTTTCTGTTGAGAAATCAGCTAAATGTCTTATCAGAACCTCCTTGTATGTTATTAGCTCTTTCTCTCTTACTGCCTTTAATATTCTTTCTTTGTCTTTAAATTTTGCCATTTTAATTATGATGTATTTGGAGTGGGCCTCTTTGGGTTCATTTTTATTAGGACCCTCTGTGCTTCCTGCATTTATATGACTTTTCCCCTCACCAATTTAAGGACATTTTCTGGCATTATTTTTTCAGACAGGTTTTCTATCCCTTGCTCCTTTTTTTCTCCTTCTGATATTCCTATGATGTGAATGTTGTTATATTTCATGTTGCCCTGAAGCTCCATTAAACTATCCTCATTCTTTTTGACTCTTTGTTTTGTTGCTCTGACTGGGTATTTTTCCTACCCTGTCTTCTAACTCACTGATTCGGTCCTCTACTTCACCTAGTCTGCTTTTGATTCTTTTTAGTGTATTCTGCATTTCTTCCTGGTTCATATTCATAGTTTCTATGTCCTTTTTCATGCTACTGTAGTTCCCAGTAAGTTCCTTGTAGCTGCCATAAAGTTCCTTGTAGTTCTCACTGAGTTCCTTCTGTATCCTTATAACCATTATTTTGAAATCTATGTCTGAGAGACTGTTTGCTTCAATTTCATTTGTCTCTTTTTGGGGGGATTCCTCCTTTTGTTTGGGGGTTATTTTTTTCTCCCCATTTTTGGTGACTCTTTTTTTTTTTCTGTATCTCAGATTGCTCTGCTTTGACTGCCTATCTTCATGGATGGCCTTCTCTGGTAGAAGTTCTGTGGGACTCAGTGGTGCTGTCTCTTTGATCTTCTGATCTGGATGCTCTAGGGATTACCTTTATTCAGTTTATGTGAGCTCTCTTGTGTACTTGAGCTTTGATTATCGATGGCTTGTTTGTTGGTATACTCTCCCCTCTAGCTGGCTGACTGGTAGTCACAAGTCCTGCCACATCTTGTTTGCACCCGTTGTGAAGTGTCTTCTGTACTCCTTGGCCCAAAATTTCATATCAGCTAAGATTCCATTGATTGTTAAGTTATTTTTTGGAAGATAAGCTGAGAATCCCAGTTGGGGGTTAGAGCAAGTGGACTCAGCTGCCTCCTAATTGGCCTCCATCTTCTTCCCCCAGAGCTAGGGCAGCAGTGTGTTTCTCACTGAGCAGAGGAAATGGAGGTCAGTCAAGACAAGTTGAAATTTCTCAGGAAGGGCTCCTTCTCATCTCTCTTAGGTGGATTTTCAAGTTGTTTGCTTCTGGTTTTGCTGTAAGATCAGTCCAGGATTTGGAGCAAGTGGATGGAGCTTCTAGCTACTCTGCAGCCGTTTTGAATCTCCAAAGGTAGTTTCCCAGAGAAAGATATTAAAGTGAGATATTTATCAGTGAACCGATGCTTGGGCTGGGCAGATACTGTAAACTTTATTATGGCTTTACCTCTTATAATTTGTGGTTTCAAGCAACTTTGCATAATAAGAAAGTCATAATATTAGAGTGTGCAAGTGTCCTTGAAAAATACACTAGTCAACCTCCTCACCTTACTTTGCTTAGAAATGTTCTTACTAAAACTTATATTTATTGCCCTGGCCGGGTGGCTTGGTTGGAGCATTGTCCCACACACCAAAATGTTGTGGGTTTGATTCCCGGTCAGGGCACATACCTAGGTTGTGTGTTTGAGCCACAGTAGGGGAGTGTATGGGAGGCAAGTGATTGATATTTTTCTCTTACATCAATGTTTCTCTCTCTCTTCTTCTTTTCTCTCTAAAATCAATAAACATATCCTCAGGTGAGGGTTAAAAATTATATATATATTGATTGTGAAAATAAAAATCAGCAATATATGTAAAACATAATAGTCTCCCATTGTAGCCTTGGCTGGTGTGGCTCAGTGGATTGAATGCTGACCTGTGAGCCAAAAGGTTGATGGTTTAATTCCCAGTCAGGGCACATGCCTCGGTTGTGGGCCAGGTCCCCAGTAGGGAGTGTGTGACAGACAACCACACATTGATGTTTGTCTCCATCTCTTTCTCCCTCTCTTCCCCTCTCTCTCAAACAAATAAATAAAATATTTAAAAAGTCTCCCATTGGCAATATCAGCTGCCACATTATCACCCCAAAGCCATTCATTAGAAGTTAAATCAGCTTGTGGGTAGCCTTTAGATATTTCCCTTAATATAGAACTATCTTTATTTGTATAACAAATGTAACCTATACATAGTGCTAATCAGGATGCCTTTAGCTACAAGTGAGGGAAAATTTAATTCACACTAGTTTAATTCCTGAGGATATTTATTACCTTAGTAGCAGGAAGTCCAAAGGTAGGATATCTCCAGGGAGAATGTGATCAAGGCTCTGGGTTAGATTTATTTGATTTTTTTTTTTTTAGTTCTGCTTCCTGTATGTGTTAGCTAGTCTTCAGATGGCTTCCCTGATGGTGGCCAGAGGCATCTCAACAGCATCAACATGCTGCTTGTTCATGGCCAGACAGGGAGAAAACTACTTCAATCATAGAACAATTTAGATCAATTTAAATCTTGTGCTTACCTCTGGACCCATAGCGGTTATGGGGTACTGCCACATGCTGCTTGGTTTGAGCCCAGATTCCTGACCAATCGCTGATGAAGGTGTTCGATTACTATGACCAGTTTAGAGTAATCAAAATCTACATCTGGAGTTGGAATAGAGTCAATTTCTGTTGAGTGACATCATCTGTGTGGAAGACATGAATATATTGGATTTGTCAAAAAGTTCGTTTGTTTTTTTTTTTGTAAGATGGCTCTAGTAGGGCTTAGTTGTCTTCAACTTTATTTGAAACAATTTGTTAGATTGTATTACAACCGCTGCCATATCAGCATGCATTTAAAAAATCTTATCAAAATTAGTGAATCTTTGTGTAGCCCTTTTAATATTGAAGATGGAAGAAAATACACATTTTTGGTATATTATGCTTTATTATTTCAAGAAAGGTAAAAATGCCACTGAAACACAGGAAAAGATTTATGCTGTGTATGGAGAAGGTGCTGTCACTGAAAGAATGTGTCAAAATTGGTTTGTGAAGTGTCATGCTGGAGATTTCTCGCTGGGCAATGCTCCACGGTCAGGTAGGCCAGTTGAAGTTGATAGCAATCAAATCCAGACATATATTGAGAACAAACAATGTATGGCATGCAGGAGATAGCTGATATACTCAAAATATCCAAATCAATAAAGTTATTGGTGAAAGTGAAAAATGTGTCTTTTATGGAAAAAACTGCATGAACTTTTTGGCCAACCCACTATATTAAGATTGTGAGGAAGGAGGGACAGCTGTGTGTAGGAAATCAACAATGTCATTTATTGTATGTTATTCTCTATCCCCACTATAAGACCATTATATATATATATATATATATATATATATATATATATATATATATGAGATTTGATTTATTTCAAGTAGGGAATTATTTTGAAATTTTTGTGTTAAGAATGGATGATTAGAACTTGCAGATTTATCAGGAATATAGTCATTAGGATGTTTATGAAAAGCAGAAATAAACATTTTTCAAGAAATAGTGGCTAGAGAAGGGTACTTTATGTTATTAGCAATCAATAATATCTCAGAGGTAGAGGGTCCCAAACAGAGAACATGTGAGGGGAGGAGAGGGGTTGCTATAGCTGTGGTGTTGCCTGGTTACTCTCAGCCAGTCATTCTCTTATAAACCCTGTTCAGCTGTCTCCCTGCATCTTGAAATGGCAACATATCATATGGGGGATTATAGTTTGAAACTAGCCATATCGTTTTTATGTCAAGATTACTGATAATGTTGAAAAAATTACCTTCTCTTAATATTGCTGAGTATTAGAAACTTGAGTTTCTATAACTTATGTTAGTGAAGTACAATTCATTCCAGATACTTTGCTATATTGTGCAGCTTAGTCATTAGCACATTGGTACATGTGCCTACGCTTATAGCACTCCACATCTGAGGTGGTGATAATTGAACAAGAGTCACAGACGAAATGAAAATGGCAAAGTAGAAGTTAGCTTTGGTTCCCACTCACTTTCTCTTCTGCATCATTCCTCCAGCAGGTGGAGTGGAATTTAGTGATCCTCATTCCAAAGTTGTCTTTGATGGTTTTGACTGGGAGGTAGATAGATGATAGAGTCACAGAGAGCCAGGGAGATTGTACTAGGTGGCATATGCCTCACAGGGGCAGTGGCTTTTCCATAAGGGTGGATTGTAAGGGGAAGAGTATTGGTCCAGAAGAGGTGTATGGAGTGAGGGAGTCTCCAGCCCCATTCTCAACTCTGAGGGAAATGGAGTCCTTAATGGGGAGGCGGAGGTGAAAGCAGTGCTCAGAGAGGCTGTTTCTATGTGCCTCCTCAAGGAAGGAAGTCTCAGCCGGGTCTCAGCACACTGGATGTTAGGGTGAAGGAAAAGGGTTTTCAAGGCAGTCACAGGTATCTGGGCTCTCACTCACACTCTCTGGGCAACAGTGGAGGTGAAAATGAGTAACCAGTGAGGCTGTTGTGAAGATCAACTACAATTGTCCTCCTTGGACATACCTGTGTTTCAAAATCGTTTTCCAGCTGTGCATCATAATGGAAAAGTTTATTCTCTAAGTGAAGCTGATCTCATCTTTGGGGGAAAAACGATTCTTGGCTTCTGCCTTTTCCCTTTATTGATGCTCTCCTTTTCTACCACTGACTGTTTGCTTAAAGAGTAGGGGTCAGCAATTTTGCCACCCCATTCCTGAACTGTTGCCAACCTTTGGTGTAAGCACAGCATTGTGGAAAACTCTCAAGGCCCCAGTTGTTTTGTAAAACCCTAAAATCACTTAGTGATGCTCATCAACAATGAATATTAATGGATGTGGTAAAAACCACAGATGTCTTCCTATAAGCTGACAGCATAAAATCAATCTGGTGTGGACCACTTTCTTGTTAGAGAATCTTTAAAAAATGTGGAAGTAATGCAGCATATTTTCCAGCTTTTATCTTGTAAATTTTTCTATATTTTTGAGTACTAAATCACCATGCCTACCTGTTTAACAATAATAATAGCAGCTAATGCAATTGGTTGAACACTGAGGAAAAGAAAACATATTAGAAAAATGCCAAAAACTTTAACAAATTTTCAAATTTAAAACTTCATTTATACATGTGTCTTATAAGGTGGCCATAATGTTGCTAAATGGGCTGCAGAGAATATGAAAGATTATTTGGATTGTGTGGGCACCATCACACCTGTATCTTTGAGTCTGAGGGCCATCACTACAGACCCATCAGAGCATGCACAGTGCGCTTCTGATCACCACTCTGGAGGGAGCTGAGAGAAGGGGTGTGTTTTGTGTTCATGGTTAGCACCATAGTACTCATGGCCACTTTAGTTTTGGGTTTTATTTGGAGTTAGGAAGTTTTGGTTCAACAGCTTTTGGTTGTTAAGAATCAAACTCCATGGATATATAGCAGTAAATATTGTATTAGAAGTTTCACGTTTAAATTAATATATTTACTGAACAGTTATTACAGAAAAAACTCTGCATTATGGGCTAGAGGTATGGATAGAATAAATCTAGCCATCAAGGAGCTTAGCATTTAGTGGGATACATGAGGTCTGTCTGGAAAAAATCCAACCATTGTTAATATAATGAGAAGAGTTTGTGCAGCATTGATGTAACCTGGCAGCCAAGGAGAGTGGACTAGAATGTGCATGTGTAAACAATGACGACTTCATTGTATTTGTCAGTGGGAGTGGTAGATGCTGTTGAGTGAGCATGTGCACTGTGTGGCTGTTGCATTCAAAACAACTGAGTGAGTAGAACAATGAATCTGCATCAAATTTTGCATTAAGCTTGAACATTCCTCTGTGGAAACTATTCAGATAACTCAGAAAGCTGCAGCTATGGGCAACTGGTGATTGGCAGCTTCATCACGACATTGTGCCCACTCATGTCACATCTCATGCAGAGTTTTTTGGTGAAACATCAAATCAAATCACCCACGTGACTCACCCCTCTTCCTACAGCCCAGACATGGTGCCCTGTGACTTCAGATTTTCCAAAAACTAAAATCATCTTTGAAAGGGGAGAGATTTCAGACCACTAATAAGATTTAGGAAAATGTAATGGGCAGCTGATGGTGATTGGAGGAACTGTGTGAAGTCCCAAGGTGCCTACTTTGAAGGGGACCGAGGTATCATTGTCTTATGAACAATGTTTCTTGTATCTTGTATCTTCTTCAATAAATGTCTCAATTTTTCATATTCCATGGCTGGGTACTTTTTGGACAGACCTTGAATATTTGAACATATATATTTATATAAAGTATATATTTATATAAATATATTTAAATATATTTGTATTCTTTATATATAAAGAATATATATATAGTCATATAAAATTTTTCAAGTTTCAAATTGGGTCTCAATAGCATCTGCATATACATGTATGCATACTTGCACATACATGTGTGTATGGACTAGCACAAATATTATCTTTTTAAGTAGCTAGTATGAGAATTATTCTTAAGAGGCTGATTAGTTTCTCCAAAGAGGAACTTACCCATCTCCTTCTGGAGAGATATAAGCCTGTATTTTCCAAGCTGAGTGAGAGAAAAAGACTGAGGGTCCTACAGTTCAGTATACAAAGCTCCACTCTCTTCCTCTGCTTTATTTATACCTGGTGCTACCCTTTGCCTGGAGGGCACGGATCTGGGACTCTAGCAGAATTTCAATAAAGCCTTCTATTGTTAGCCTTGTGCCACCTCCCATGGTCTTTGTTTCCCATTCCTGAACATTTCTTGTCCATGTACTATCAGCTTCCAAAATTTGTGAGCATTATATGCTGTTGTTTCCTTTACCAGGCTGCTTAGTATTTTGAGTTTATTAGGGTTAATTTCTTTACTTTTATTTTTTGGGCTTTTGGGAGGAAGCAGACATTGTCCCAAAATGTGTGCTATTACCTATGTTTGACCTTGTGGGAGGTTAAACACTCTATTTGACATCTTTGTGGTATTGCCCCCAGACCACTGCATGTGTTGGTCAGAATGGACCTTTACATATCTCAGAAGCTTATTATTAAATAGCACCTGCCATATTCCAAGTCTACAGTCCATTATATCAATCTATGGGGGATCTTTGTGGCATTATATACCATAGTGTCCTTGGTACATTTGCTAAATACTACAATAGGCAAAATAGTATCAAAATAGTATCCTAGGTGGAATATCAGACTTGAATAAGGCAAGCAATTGGGATTTAAGGAGTCTGTTACCCAGGTATTCTACTGGAGGGAGCTAAGAATGTTCGCAAAAATGCTAGGTGCTCTATAGTAGGTCCTGAGAAGGTACTCTGAGAATTTGTCAGTGAGGTGGATGGGGGGATTACCTGTGATGGAAAAGAGATGATGATCAGAGATCAGGTCAGAGAGACATCTGACCTGGAAAAGAAAGATGAATAAGGAGGGCATTCCAGGCAAAAGGGAAAATGTTAAAAAAAGAGAAAGGCTTGGAAGCACGAACACTTGAATATTGCAGTTACTAAATTCCACTGATTTTTAAGATGCCTTCTGTTGAAAAATACTCAACTGTTTTATGTATTATTAGGAAAGAAAACCCCCACTTCCAATTAATCCATGATACATTTTTTCTTCATGAATTTTATTTCATGCTTACTGAGAGAGCTCTCTTTGATTTATATAGACATGAATTTTATTATATTTTATTCTTTTGCATTTGTTAAAAGGAAAATATAAACACAATAAGTTGAGTAAGGTATTCCTAATAGGTTTGGAGATGTAGAATCTGATTCACTGTTCCACGGAGAGATGATGTTGTCCATGTTCTCCGACACTGTGTTACTCTTGTACCTTAAGATGCATCAGTGATGTAGCAGCAGCTCTTACCAGAGTGCTTGCCTTTGTCTTTGGAATTTTATTTCAAGCCACTGACATCTAATCTACCAGTTTTCACTCTGGTGTCATCTTGACTTTACTATGAGCTATCAACACACAGTGCTTTCTTAATCTTACCAAAAGGGGTTAACTGAATATATTCTGATAATGACCAGGACTCATATTCTTTCTTAAAATGGTCCTTATATAATTTTTTGGCTGAAATGTCAAGGGATTGCATGTTGTGTGGTCACACCACTAGGAATAATGACTGAGTTCCTGATGTGCAGGCGATGAGAATTGGCCATGACTGTCCTGGCTGGCAGTGATTATAGATGCCACTGATGCAAAGCACATGTGTTGATTTTAAGATGTTAATATTTGAAACAAACTGAACATCTTAAAATTGATAAGACATGGTACAGTGACTTGGTATTAAAAACTTAACTTGTGTAACTAAGTAGTTGTCTCTTTCAGCATTCATAAAGGCAGAAGTTCCTTGTTCACCATTATATGCCCAGAGCCTCGCATAATGCCTGGCTCAGAGGAGATGGGCAAAAATATTTCTAAAAATATTTATGGAGTAAGTGAGTAAAGGGTGGGAAAGGACAAGTGGGTATCTGTCTATAGCTACTCTGTCCCATATAGTAGCCTCTAGCCACGCGTGGCTGTTTAAATTTCAATTACATAAAACCCAAAATTTAAATCCTCAGTTAACCAGCAATATTTCAAGTAATCAGTAGGCACAAGTGGCTAATGGCTATTGTATTGTGTGATGCAGATACAATACTTTTGATTAGTCATTGAAAATTCTTTGGACAGGGTTGATGTAGAACATAGGGAACATGAAGAAGAGTATTGGAAAAGGGCAGAAAGGAATTTTGGATATCGATGGTGATCTTGGGAATCTAGATGACATGATGCTCAAACAATCAATCGGAAAGTGAAAATACATGCCTGGGATATCCTTAAAATAATGTGACTATTTTTTTCAGCTGCATTTATCAAATGCTGGAGTGCTAACAATCTTCCCAGGCTTTTCTTAGATTCTTCTGTCTAGCAATAAACAAAACAACCACAACAACAAAAACTACTATAACTGCTGTGTGGCCAGACAGCGTGGTTTGTAAATTGCAGATGTCAACTTTTGCTTTTACCTGTGATTTACTCAAAAGCTTTCAAAACTGCTTGAAGCAGGGATGTATGTATTGTAGAATATTTAGAATCTTCTGGCCAAGTTAAGACAAAGAAGGACAGAGTAGAAATGAGAGGATCTGGAAAACTCAGGACCCAAATCTATAGTTGTGTCAGGAAAAGCACTCAGTCTTTCCGTCCTGAGCAGGGAAAAACCCTGTTCTCTACCTCCTGTGTCTTTCTGTCCCGTGTCTCCCTCACTCTCACACTGCTACCACACAACTCTAATGACACCAGATGTGTACAGGGTTTTCCCACATCAAGCAATTCTGTGACAGCAGCTGGGTGTCCGACAATTTAACTGAATCCTGACACTATCTACCTGGAGACAGTGTCAAATTCCACAGGTTAAGGGCTCAGTTCCGTAAGACTGCCCCCACTTTAGATACCACTCAGAAGTCCAGGTTGTCACCTGTGTTTCTGACCAATTGGCTATAAATCAAAGGTTGCCATGATACCTTCCTTTGAGTTTGATTAATTTGCTGGTATGGCTCATGGAACTCAGGGAAACATGTTTACTAGTTTATTACAGGTTATGATAAAGGATACAGGTGAACAGCCAGATGAAGAGCTACACAAAGTAAGGTCTTAAAGGAGCTTCTGTGGAGTTGGGATGTATCACCTTCCTAGTGTGGATGTGTTCATTAACCTGCAAGCAGCCCCAAACACATGCTGTTGGGATTTTTATGGAGGCTTCTTCACATAGGCATGACCAGTTTTTAACTCCATTTCTAGTCCCTCTCGCCTCTCTGGAGAAGTGGGGGTAAGGAGCTCAAAATCCCAAATTTCTAATCACAGCTTAGTCTTTAAACCAGTGACCAGCCCCTATCCAGGAGCAACCCAAGAGCCCACCCACTCATTAGAACACAAGGTGCTTCTAGTGCTCTTACATTTAGGTGTTCACAAGGGTTTTAGGAGCCTGTGTCAGGGGCAGGGTCAAAGACAAATATTAAAACAAGAGATGTTTCTAGCATTCTTATCACTTTAGGAAATTTTAAGGGTTTTAAAAGCTCTGTGCCAGGACCTGAGGCAGAAAGCAATACATATACATATGTGTGTGTATGTGTGTACATATATATATATAGGTATATAAATATTTATACATACATTCCTATTATCAATATATATATATATTCCTATTATCTCACCATACTTCTCTGTATAGAATTCAGATTTACTTTAAAACTGAATGCTTCTGTGAGTCATTATTTTTGGTGA
>VMDR010035130.1:0-10858 GCA_007922815.1 Macrotus californicus | reverse complement strand
CGCAAGTACTCTCCGGCCCGTCTCGCCCCTCCTACCTGTATGGATGAAAGTTTCTCCTTTAGTTCCTTGGTTGTCGGACTTCCATACAGTTCGATTTTCTGTCAGTTCTGGTTGTTTTTTGTTTTAAAATTTGTTGTTGTCCTTCTTTTGGTTGTACGAGGAGGCACAGTGTGTCTACCTATGCCTCCATCTTGGCCCCACCTCTCCAGTCTCGAGGATCCCAGTTTTAAGATCTAACAAAAATAGCTGGTAGACATACTTTTCAAATGATTTGCATATACTAAGCTGATTTACAAACATCAACCACTTTTCCTGAAATCCAAACAGTTAAAATTTTACGTTAGCTGTGAGACTGCAGTGGGCGTGCTAGTGACATTTCTTTTTCTTGTTTGCTCAGAGAAACAGGAAGGCACAATCTCAGTTGGTCAATCAGTGACAAATAGAACACAAGTCACCTGGCTTCAGTTAGTTATGTGACCTTTAAAAAGGAAATGCCCATTTAGTCAGAAAAGACTGATTTTGAGACTACTGACATCAAACTACTCTTCTGCTTTAAAGAAGGAACACACTTATAGGGTTAATTAAAAACTCTGGTAGAGATAGAGCTGAAAACTCCCTGACACATTTCTATACTAAACGAGTATGGTGTTTTGTGTTCCCAGCAGGCAGTTAAGGTCAGGCCAGTGAGTCAGAGCTGTGCACTTGGTTGGTGATACACATCATTGACATGTTGCCAGTCTAATAGTCCAAAAGGACTTGTGCCCAGCTCAGGTTGCTCCTTTATAATCCACAGCTGAGATGACACCTTTCGTTTTTTAAAATAGATAAAAAAGGGAACACAAACATTTGAAAGTCAAATACCATATGTACTTTATAGCTGTTCAGCCTAAAAACTTGATGATCACTAAGTTTCAGAGGCAAATCCTTCCCTGCCACTAACTTGTCATGGTCTCACACTGTATGAGCATGTGTGCACTTCATCAGGATGTTTTACTGAGTTTATTGTTTTGTAATTCATTGGCAAGGCATTATGGTTTGGTGCAAAGAGAACTAGACTTGGAATCAAAAGCCACTTCCTGTCTGGGTGGCTTATTAACTGAGGGTAATCTTAGCATAGTTGGCATAGGATTTCCAGATGGCATCTTCTCGGCATGAACAAAAATAATCTGCCATTTCTGTAAGCTTTGATGGGTGCTACCTGACCCAGTCCAAGGACCTTCCATCCTTTTCCCTTTTCTCTCTCCCTTCCCTTGTAAATTTCACAACTCTGTTCTTTTAGGGCAACTGACCCCTGTTGGGTGTGACAGGAAGGCAGTCTGATTAAACTAGGTACTTTTTGTACTTGGTCCATTCCATCGTTTTAAACTTCATATGTTTCTTTCAGCATTGTTTGTGATAACAGACTGTAAGCCACTTTTGAATGTCTGTAAGTAAGGGACTCATTGAATAAATTGTGGTGTATCGACGCATTTGAATACTGTGTACATGTTACAAAGTAGAAAGTCTCTATGTAGTAACATGGAAAGTTCTCTAAAATACATTAAATAGAAAAGGCAGGGTATAAAAGAGTATGTATAGTATATCACCATTATGCTTTTTTTTGTTTGTTTGTTTTTTTATCAGTATAGAAGTCTTTTATTTTTTTTCAGACTTATCATGCCATGAACTCATAGGGAATGGGTTCCAGCAGCTCAGGCTCCTTTCCATTAGTTCTCACAAAGTGTGCTTCTCTGGGTGGAGCAGGCTGACGTTTCAGGTGAATCCAGGTACCTTTCTCTTTGGCTTCCTTCTTTTTCTGATCATTTTCCTTCACACGTTTCAGGAAGCTATCTCGACTCTTTGAGTGCTTAATATGCTCAATTCGTACATTAATTCTCTTGGCAAGAATCTTGCCCTTAACTTGTTTGTTTACAACAATGCCCACCGCATGCTGGGTGACGTTGTAGACTCTTCCAGTTTTGCCATGGTAACATTTGTGGGGCATCCCTTTCTGAACAGTGCCCATTCCCTTGATATCTACAATATCACCTTTCTTGTAGATTTGCATGTATGTAGCCAAAGGAACAACTCCATGTTTTCTGAAAGGCCTAGAGAACATGTAACGGGTGCCTCTCCTCTTTCCCTTTGTGTTAGTCATTTTGGCAAATTACTGGAAGATGGCGGCTCCCACCATTATGTTTTTAAAAAGGACAAATGTTTATAGCTATCTGTTTTTCATTCGCCCAGTATCTCTGAAAACATAAGACACTGGTATCATTGCTTACTGATGGAGGTGGGAATAGCTGTCTGGGCACAGGCAGGGGAGGAAGACTTTGCACTATATGCTCTTTTTTTTACCTTTTCAAAACAAACATATTTAAGAAGTCAATCCACACACCAAAAAGAGTGTTCACAGCAGCATAATTCATAATGGCTGAAAAGTAGAAACAACCCATGTCTATTAACTGATGAATGCATAAATAGAATGTGGTATATCCGTACAATGGAATATTATTTGCTATAAAAAGAAATGAAGTGTTGATGTACCTACGACATGCACAGACCTTGAAAACATTTTGCTAAGTTAAAGAAGCCAGCCACAAAAGGTCACAGCTTGTATGATCCCATTTATAAGAAATGTCCAGAATAAGCAAATCCATCGACATGGAAAACAAATTAGTGATTGCCAGAGGCTGGGGGGAAGGGGTTAGGGGGAAATTACTGAGGGGTCCAGGGTTTCTTTTTCAGTAAAGAAAAAGTTCTGGACTTACACAGGGGTGATAGTTGCACAACTTTGTGAATATACTAAAAACTACTAATATGTACACTTTAAAGGGTGTATTTTATGGTGTGCAAATTATATCTCAAATAAAATTAAAACTACTCAGTGAAGTTATGAACATGGAAACTTTAAGAATCACCATGAACATATAAAGTGATAAATAGCTTTTTAAAATTTCTACCTAAGAAATATTTCCATTGTAAAATATTTTGTAGTATCACTGGTAACTTCAGAGGACTTTATATCCTTTAACTCCTTTCACTAACACTCACCAGTGATCTTTTCCTCTTATTGTTAACCCTGACGGATAGAATTTCAGGCAAAATAACAAAATGAAGGAGTTTGAATTATATGGATTGAGATGTTGTGGCTGCAAGCCTTCCCCAAACCCTGCCACTAGGAGGGAAGGCTATAGGAATTTCAAAGGAACCTCTGAGAAACTTTTGGACCAGTCTGTTCTTTCTCTCCCCACAGCCAATCCTTGAGCTGCCCCATGCCCCTACCCTGCCTCTCTTGGCTAATGAACTGTTCCTGTTCCCTTCTGTGTGTCTTCCTGTATTGAGCTGAGTGACAGGATTTAAAGAGTCCTTCCTGATAGAGCATTAGGCTGGGACTCCTGGGTGAGATCAGTGGACTTGACAATACAGCTTCTCTTTCCCTAGTCACTAACTGTTCCTAGGTTCTGGGTCATTGTGGATTGTTGTCCAGTAGGACAATTGCCATTATAGCATATGGCCTATCTATGGGTTAGTCAGATACCAGTCTTCTGTCAGTCTTTCCAACTCCAGGTGATTTAACTTGAATTCATCTTGGGGTGGGCATGATCACAATGTCTCTTTGGTCAGGAGTGGAGTACACGACACATGTTTTCATTTGCTACCCCTGAAACCTTAGTCATTACTGTGCCCACTGAAGCTAAGTCTCCCTACAAGCAATCTTACCTTACCTGGGCTGCTGAGTCCTTTCTGTAAGTGGCCTAATAAGACAGGGTCTTCTAGATCCATGTCCTTGGCATTCATTCAGAATTAACTCACATAATGCAAAACTAAGCTATGTTTTAGTTGTAGCTACTATTCTAATGGTATACATAGCCTCTTTTTGTTGTTGATCTTCACTCGCCAACTTGTGATCAGACTTGTAAACCACGGGCAGCCTGACTCATTAATTAGTCACATCACAGCAAGCTCTTGTTCATTGTGTTGGAAAGTCTAATCATCCATTGGACTCACTGGGTCTTACTTGGTAGGAGGCATGTAGGGAAGAACCTTCCTCACCCCAACGCTGAGTAGGTGACCCAGATCTAGCAGGTCTTTTATTTGCACTAGAGGATCAAGAGAGCAGAGTTTTGTTCTCCCTATGTTTTCATCATCTGTCCCTAAAGCCTCCTTATCTGTGTAGGATGCACAGCTCTCTCTTCTGGGCTGTCCTGCTGCCAAGAGGCTGATTCCTCTGAGTTATTGTGACTTTTAGAATTGCTGTCTGGTGCCCTAAGCATTCTCAGGCCCATAAGCTTTACAGCTGGCCTCTTGGCCAAGATCCTGAGCTCTTATCTCTTCTCTACATAACCCTTGTGCTTACCGTGTGCCAGCTACTGTCATAAATGTTACAGATATTTATTACCTTATTTCTCCCAGCAACCCAAATAATATGGGTATTATTGTTATCTCCATTCTACAGGTGAGCAAATTGAGTCACAAAGCAGTTAAGTAAAACTTGCTTGCACACAACCAGTAAGTAGTTGGAGGCAGGATTTTATTCTAGACACTTTGGCTCCAGATTCCTTGACCTTAGCCACTAGCCACTACACTGTATTCCCTTGAAAGTTTATTAGAAAAACAGATATAGCCATATTAAACTCAGGGCAAATTCCATATTATTTGCCTTTGAATAATGTTAGCTGTTCAAATAATCTTATATAAAATTAAGACTTTAATTTATTTCATGGAAATCTTCAAAAATAGCTTTGATCTAGTCTAAACCATTTTATCTGAATTCCAATGGATACAGTAATCACCCTCACTGCTTAGTTTTCCATAGTTTAGACAATCTGGTCTTATTTACACTAGGTGCATATTCACATATTTGTTGTCTTTGAGTATCATACTGCTTGGAAATGAAGAAGAGTTGGAATTTGAGGTAAATGTTATGTACTCTTTTCAAGTGTGACCTTCGGTAGCTTCTGCCTCTCTAGGTGCAGACCCCTTTTTGTGTTCTACTTGCTAGACTTTGTGTTCCTGTCATTCTGTTCATGTACTTGCTGCCTAGCATGGTAAATATATTGCTTGACTTTAAGAACTTTGAAGACAGTCAGCCATGCTGCTTGAGTGTCAGCTGGTTTAGGCAAAATCTCTGCTCCTCCATCAACCTGGTCCTTATCTCTCTGGGGTCTTTCAACTGTCACTTCCCAGTTATCACAGCTGAAGTTTATGGTCTCTTTGACTCGATTTTTGCTGTAGTGTGAGAAAATGTGCAAAGTGTTCATCTACATATCATACAGCTATCTCTTAGTCTCAAGGTCTGTGACACCTCAAGACACCTAGCCTCTGCTAATGATTATCAAAAGTCAAGGGACATGAACTCTATTGACTACAGAGCACATTCCTAGATTTTGCACTGTCAGCAGTAAACAGTCCTTGCTGGAAGCAGCTTTGATATGGTGCAAGGAATAGTGCCTTGGAAGTGTAGACTCTCAGATTCTAGACTGGGAGCTGCTGTTAACACAGTGAAACAAGTTGTCTCTCATGTCTGGGTCTTAGTTTTCCTATCTGTAAAATGAGGTGGTTGTACTAGATGGCATCTAAGATCATTTCCCACTCTGTCATTATGTCATCATTATGAAGATGGAAACACCCACAGACCCCACGCATTGTACTCTGTCCTGACTGTGCGCAGACTGACAGAGGAAACAAGCTATCTTTCTGGGGAGTGAGCTCACAGCAGGCCACACGCAAGATCACACTGGCCTTTTCTCTGGTCTACTGCTGAGTTCTCACATAATAGTGCCTGTCCTCGCGAATAGAATAGCTCTTTCCACAGAAAGTTACTCATATTTGCTCTCTCAGCTATGAATCACTGTGGACCAAAACCCTCCTGGATCCTCCTCTTAGTATCTGCTTTGAATCCAGATTGAGACACTGCTCAAACAGACAATTAATGGCCCTCTGGAAAAAGTTGGCGTTTGGAGACCAAGTGAGGCTTTCACCTTGGGTGGGTTCAGAGCTCCAGAAACCTGATTGTCCCTGCTATTAGTCAAATGTATTGTCTAACAAAATCTAGACTTCTGAGTGATGCTCAGATCACTGCTTGATCTCTTTCTTTTCCTGTGCCCTCACTCCTGTTTCTGTGTGCCTTTACCAACCTTCACTCAGAATTCCAGGTCTGTCCCCGGTTTGGGAATTGAAAATACCAATGCATAATAAGCTAACATTAATGATAGCCCTTTGATAATTGAAGACAGATTTTATGCTACTAGTTGAGATCTCACACCAGGAAGTGCAGGGCTCATGAGGTATTGTGATATCACCTCTGGTCAGAGCACTCAATCTTTGTTAGGAGCTTTAAAAATAAATAGATTGAAGCTTATTTGATTTGTTGTTTTTCCCTGTCAATGGCTATTAATGAACGGGGTAAGTCATAGACGAGTGTCATGCATGTTTAGCCTTCAAGTATCTATCAGAGGCTTTAAATGTCCACAACAGGTGGGCTTGGTGAATGCCAGGAGTTAGCATGACTGAAAGGGTGTTTTGAGTCATGGCACATGGCAACATGGAAATAAAACAGATATATCACAAGTGGGTGGTAGAAAATAGACTGGAAGAGAATTTTAACACCTACAATATGACAGATTTATCCCTACCAGCTTCTCAGTTTTGTGGCACCTTCATTTTCCCTTGATCTGAAATTCTATATGTGTATTATATATTTCCTCCTCAAACTCATTGTGCTGTTTCTTTTATTCTATCATTTTTTTCTATTTATCTTATTTTTTAAGTGCCACTTTACTTTTTTATCTGAAATCATCACAGTGGCTTGCTTTGAAAGCCATTTGTTCAGTGTTGTTCTGATGGTCATTTCTGGTTAGAGGTCTATAAACATTTCTGTAGGATGTGGTTAGAATAGTTCATTCATCTTGGTGAAAGTCTCATGGCAGTATAGGAAGGGGCCGACTTTGAGGATAGGAGACGTTTGAAACTATTACAGATCATGGGATGACATTTCCAAAAACCAGGTGGCAAAGGCCAAGGTGCATGTTTAAATTCTTAATCTTCATGTGAATATTACAAAGAAACCATCCAAGCCCTGGTTAATTGTGAAATGAACAGGTCTTCACTGGAATAGATTTGCATTTTCAAGGTCCTTTGCAATTTGCAGGGTTCTCTGTTTCACATATCTAACCTCATTTGTAACAGGTCTTCCCCTTTCATAGCCGCCCTTTCCTTTGCTGTGAAACTCAGAGACCCTTTAGGGGCCAAGAACTCCAGCTTTGCTTTCCTTTGGATCTTGCATGATGAATTTGCCCCTCAGGTGGTGCTGGTGGGGCTCCCTGGTTTTATTCGTTGATGGGTATGCCCTGAATTATGACATTTAAGCAGTGACTTTGCAAAATTTGACTCATCAGTAGGCAAAAGTACTCTTCCTATCCTAAAGATTGACAGGAACATGAGATGGCAAGAGCACATAGAACAAGAAATACTTAGGAGACTGCAGCATCAAGTCGCATCATATCATAGTGCATGACTAGATGCCTAATCTCGTAGTTGGAGTCACTCGGTAAAATTGTTGGCGAAGGGACTAGTAGTCTGACAAAGTTATATTGAGAAAAAAACTTGCAGTGTATTAGCTTATTAATAGTAGGCATGAGGAGAAGGATAGTGTAAAAAAAGTGAAGATCAAACCACTGATAAACCCACAAAGACTCCATTCCAGATTGTCATCAGCCTCTGGCCATGGCTAAGGGCCAGAAATTGTGTGAATAAGTTTTAAGTCATTTGGAAATTTCTTCAGTAAATGAAAAATATAGTAAAGGGAGAAGGGTGACCACAAGCCAAGCTGTGAACGAGGAACTGTTGAGGTGTGGGCCAACTAGGTCACTGAATTTGCTGTGTTTGACTCTTAGGTTGCACTACTTTGAACTCTGGAAGTTTGATCCTCCCAGTGGTGTTTCTGAGGTAGAGAGTCAGGGATTAGATTGCAATGCGAGAATCCCCACAAACGTGATTCCACCATAACCTCACCAGTAGCCCCGTTTCTCTCTTGGGTTGACAACTAGGATTCCATGAAAGGGATTTAGTTATTCACATCTCAGAAAAAAAACTCATTACAAAGCCTTAAGTAAAGTACCACTCTTCCCCCATCAGTGCTGCCTCCCAAATTCCCCATTATTTCCCTAATCACCCAGATTCACCACATCAGAGGGAATGTGAGCTCCTTCCCCTCTGATATGTCAAATCTGTCCTTTCAGTCCTGCCCCACAGTGGCCCTTACATCCCTTCTTTCTTTTCCACACCTATTGCCATTGTTGTTCTCATTCATTCAGTCCCCCCCCCCTTTCTCATCCAGACAACTGCATACCATTCCACACTCTGCTTGCTTACAGACTTTCTTCCCCAGGATCCACCTTTCTTATCACCTGTTAATTACCCTGATCTCACCCTTCTCTTGCACCAATTGCAAAAACGCCCTTCATGCCCTGACTTTCCCTTCCTTTGTAGCTGGGTGTGCCACCACTTCCATATCCTATGTTCCCACCCTCACTGGGCTGTATCCTGCTTCTAGAACAGGTCCTGTGATCTCATAACTTTGTTCAAACTATACCTTTTTCTTGGAATTCCCTCTCCTCTTTAACTTGTTCTAAAGTCTTACCCATTCTTCAGGGACCAGATCAAATATTGTCACATTCATGAAGTGTTGCCTGATTCCCCTCAAACCTGATACGATCATTGCCTATGATAAATCTTGATACCATTTTATATTTCTTATAATACTCAACTATGCTCTGCCTTGCCTGGCAGTCATTTGCATATTGATCTTGGTACACTTGGAAGGAAGAACTAATCTTAATCTCTGTGAGCAGCAAAATACCCTGCACCACATAGTAAGACATCTGTTCCAAAATTGTCCATCTTATAAAATACATAAATGGGTGGGGTGGTGTTATCTGTAGGTGGAACCCAAGGGTAGGTTAAAATTTAACTACTAAGTTGTTGGAAGACAAGAAGAATGTGTACATAACCTCTGATGTAAATGGATCACATGCAAGAGGGACCTTAGGACTTTGGATGCCTAACACTTACTGAAAAGTCTTCCTGATGTACACTGGACTGTGAAAGACTAAAAGGTCTGAAATATGGCCTTCAAACACTGACAAGATTTGTTAATCAAATACCAGCCAGCTCCACCAACAGTATGTAAAGACACTTTGTAAACAGAACAGTGATTATTAAGGATATTATTAACATCACACTGTTAATGTGTAATGAAGTTGGCTCCTACACTAATGAAACCAGTAATTGTTTGGGCGTGTGCTAAATAACTGTCAAGGTTTCTGAACCACTAATCCAAGACAGGGCAAAATTACCAGCTATTCTTACTGAGAAATTGTGTTTCACCTCACAAAGGGCCTTTTGTGTTTTGGTTTCTGAAAGTTGTGGTTTTGTTATTTGAGGACATGGGTGTGGGAACAAATCTAAGAGCAGCCAGTGGTCACGCTTCATGAAGTATTTAGGAAGGCACAGTTAACCTGGGTGAAGTCCATTGTAGATGGAATAAATGCTGTTGTAGGGCCAAGCTCTCTGCTCACACTGAACTTGCGGTAGTTGACTAATTAATTAATGGTCAGGACGTAATGCTCTTGTTTTTGTGTTTTCTTGTGTTTTCGGGCAAAATAGATTCATATTTATTTGCTAACTTCATAAGGCTGTCACTCTGGTCATATTCTGTTGTTGCTTTTCAAAATGAGCAGATGCCTAATGGAACCACCACACTTGCTAAAAGAATACACCTCTTGATGCCTGGCTTGAAACTACGATTGACTTAGAGGAAAACTATTCGTGCTCTAAGTTTATTGTTCACAGCACTACAAGGAGGGGCATAAAAATACCTTGGCTCTACTTAAAAATACACCTTACTGAAACCTGAAATTTGGGGTTTATAAAGGTTAATCATCTAATAAAATGGAGCATTTTTCTTGGGGTGAAAAGTTGAGGTTTATTTTAGGGGTGTGGTATTGTTCAGATGGGCCAAGCTCCCTGCCATAATGTAATCAGGCCAGATAAGGAAGAGGCTAGAGAGCCCTGGAGAGAGCACGGTGTCACTTCCTTTCTTTTCCAGGCTTTTTTTGTGAACATTATCATACAATTTGCCTTTAACATATCTTGGCTTTTATTGTTATGCCATTTTCCAGCTAACTAGGAGTTAGTGATAATTTCAGCTGTCGTTTAGATGAACTTTTCACTAAATATTTGAAGAGCATAAGAATTGTGAAATTCATTCATTTGTCCGTGAAGTATGTGTTGCTTCCTTGCTATACGCTGCGGATAGGAAAACAAGTACAATGTATTCCCAGGCGTCGCCCTAGTAGAGGAGATAGATGAATAGGGTTGAAATCAGTGACGTGCACTAGATGAGACAGTGTCTGTAAGGTACTAAGGCAGGGCCTGTTGCAGAGTGAAGGTCGGTTGTGTTCCTTGAACTTCAGTGGCCAAAGCCATGGTTAGGGTTCCAGGTGAAACTATATTTTGGTTTTATATGAGGCTTGATTAACAAGTTTTGCCTTCAATTCATTTTTTCAACAAATAGTTATTGTGGGGAACAAATTGGGGGAAGGGGGTAGGAAATTCAAGGTGAGGAAGCGTAGTTGAGATTTTAAATAGGGGGAGTCAAGTCACTGAAAAGGTGACTTGGAGTAATGCCTTGAGGAAATAGAGGAGCAACCGTGAGAGGCTTGGTGCTGAGGGAATCAGTGTTGGGTCCCTGAGGTGGGGCCTGTCTGGAAGATGTAGGGGGATAGCTCAGAGGCCAATGAGACTGGAGTTGAAGGGAGCGAGGGCAAGGTGGGTAGGGATGAGGCCAGAGAAGGAACAGGGCAGGGGGTCACGG
>VMDR010035129.1:0-10863 GCA_007922815.1 Macrotus californicus | reverse complement strand
AATGTGGTTACACTCCCCTGTTCTTCCCAGATTAAGTATGTGGTGTTTTTTTGTCCACAAGTCAATCCCAGATGATTGCACTAATTTAATCAATCAGGAATCCTCATTTAGGGTACCCTACCAATAAATTCAGCTCAAGATAATTACATTTATTCCACCCTTACTCAACATCCTTAGAATCATTTTCCATACACATTTCTTAGATTTATATAAATGCATATTGGCAAAATTTTGCAAAAAATTGGGAGTGGAAGATGTATTTTATGTATTTTCTGGCTATGTTTTGTACTTGACCTCTTGTACCTTTTTGAGATTAAGCCTTCTGTTGTCTATGGGTAACCCTTCCAGGAGAGGTGTCAGAGGTAGTACCAGGAGTCTTCTTCAAGACAACTTCAGAAGAGGCCATTTAGGTTTGCCTCAAATGGGGGAGGGATGACTAATTCTATTGGCAATGAAGGTTTAGCAAGTTTGGAAGGTCAGTCTTTATCTTGCTAATGATCAACCAGGATGTCAACTTCTCAGTTTACAAGGTCCTACTATTTCACATTCAAAGCTCTCAATTACCAAGAGAGACTTTTCAGGTTGTGAATTCATTTACACTATAATTCAGCCACCCACAGGCTTAGTTTGGGGGTAGACATTTCAGAAAAGTCAATCCTGTGACCAACAGAGACAGAGCTTCTTTCTGGTTCATCACCCAGAATTTGAAGTGAGACTTTAAAGTCTTGAGCTCAAAAAATTTTTATACATTTTCAGTAACTTAGAAGTGACCAAACAAATCCATAGTCCCAATGTTCCATTCAATAAAATATTCTGTGACACTAAGTATTTGGTCACCCAAAGCTTTATTGGCACTTAATTCCTGGTGACCACATATAACAATTTAAGTAACTTGCCACAGCATGCACTAGACTACCAAAGTATATACTAAAGGCATCAGGGTCATTAATGCCTCTAAGTATAGTCAGATAAGAGAAACAATCCATATCCCTATCTGTCATGTTCTAAAACACTCTGATACTAATAACTGATCAAAAAAGAAGAGTGCTGAAGGAAATTCAGAGATTATCAGGGTTTCCACTCCCATCATAGGCCCAGAGTGTGAAATCCAACAAGACAGAGTGGATTCAGAGGAGGGTCCTCTGGTACCTGCAATATGTTAGCATGTGTGCTGGCCAGCACTTCACAATGAGGGGACCACTCCCTGCATTCTGACACTATGCTCAACTGCTCTACCCAGGGCAGCTCTCATGGGCTCCAGTGCAATGTAAGCCATGGTGAAGGGCAGAGACAGCAAATTTTGTCAGAAAACACTGCAGTGCCATCTCTTCCAACACAGAAGGTACACTAGCTTGGGGTCAGTCCTGCCTCTTTTGAGATTTCAAAAGATGGGATCGCCTGGCAGAGCCATGGTCTCAGAACCCCAGTCAAAATTTACTGTTGTTTTTATTTATTGAGGTATGTGTCTAACTCAGTAATTTTTAATATGTCTCTATTCTAATGCATACATTTTAAGATATCGGTTTTCCTCTAAAATAATTTTAGATTCATTCTTCATGTTTTAAAATGTTTTGCTTTCAGCCCTGGCTGGTGTGGCTCAGTAGATTAAGTGCCAGCCTGTGAACCGAAGGGTCACTGGTTCGATTTCCAGTCAGGGCACGTGGCCTGGATTGCAGATCAAGTGCCCAGTAGGGGGGTGTGTGAGAGACAATGGTGATGTTTCTCTCCTTCTCTTCTTCCCTTCCCCTCACTCTAAAGATAAATAAATAAAATCTTTTAAAAAAAGGGGTTTTGCCTTCAACATTAATCCATCTTAAATCTTCCATAATTGGCATTTTTATTACTCCTTTTAATAATCTGAAGATGCATTGTTTAGTTTCTAAATGTATGACAGTTCTTGCTACTGATTTTAATTTTTATCACTTTTGTGTAATCGATTTTGAGAACGTTTCGTTTGTGCTTGATAAGGTACACTCCCTAGTTTTCGAGTGCTGGGTTTGGAGAAATGACTTAGAAGATTCCACAGCTGCCTCTGCAAGAACTTATAGGTTTAGCAAACTCAGGGAAAGTTCTTATGTTAATTTCTCCTCCAAGCTTCATGGATTTTGACCCACGCCCTCCCAGTCCACATACATACAATGTTCTAATATTTATAGTTGACTTTTCTAGCTAGGGCCCTGGGCAGGCTGCTTATTTCCCTGCTGGGTTCCCAAGCTATGATTTGTTTGTGTTCCTTTTCATGAATAGTAGTCTTGCCAAGGTTCCTGACTTTAAGAAAGGAACTTGGTTCCAGCTCCTGTTCATATAGAGTGGTTTTTATTGGGCAACAAAACCCCAGCTTCTGATGTATATATATTTGGTCTTCTTCTGTGCATAGTTAAGCTTCATCTTTGATCATTATTATGGATTTGAATTTCCTTGTCACGTAGCATTATTTCCTTTTCTTTCTTTCAAGCTCAAACACAAGTGATTTTTTAATTGTTTTTCAATCATTGTTACATATTTAGAGGTAAGTAAAATTTTATGGATGTACTCTGTCTTCCCACTGGAGAAAAGTACTCCGAATTCCGAGATTGGCTATCTGAAACTAAGATCTAGCACTCGTTGAGTGCTATAGATGCCATAGTCTAGAATAACAATAAATATGGTAGCTAACAGTTACTAAGTTATTCCTGAGGATTCTGAGCCTGAAGTCTTACTTCTCCGCTTGGTCATAGGTGGTGTGGTATAGTGGCCAAACGCACAGACTCTGGAACCAGACTGCCTTCTTTCAAATCCCAGTTCTTGTACTAAATGTATAACTTTGGCCAAATTACTCAGCTTCTCCCTTTCACAAAAACAATTTATACACATAAGGTAATTATAACAATGCTCAGCACATAGTAAACACTCGATGACTCAGTTATTATTCTGTGTCACTGCACAGCATATGCTATGGCTTTTAATCCATATTATTCTTGCAAATTACGTACAATTATGGTTTCTTAACACATTTCCTGGCACAGTAGGTTTCCAAAAAATATGTTGTATAGATAAAATAATTAATATTTAAATGTGGAAGCAAAAACTTAGTGTGCGCAGATAATTGAGCCTGTGTCTTATAGGTAATTAGTGTCAGGACTTTTGATTGGTGTCCATTTTACTAGTAATCACAGGCATTCCATCTGTCCTTGGAAACTTCTCAAGCCAGCTGTGCCACCACAGAAAAGGCCGCTGTTCAGCTCTAAGCATTCATATTTCCTTTCCCTTCTTATCCCTTTTCCTACTACTCTTGTTCATTTCTCTTCCCTATGAAGTAAGAGGCATTCATTATCTTTCATTATCTTCCTTCCTCTGGGCTTCTAAAATTGCCCTGCTCTCTTGTTTTATACAGTGCCTTTGCTAATGTGACTTCATTGGGTGATTTTTTTCTCCTTCCCTCTTCTCTAGATCAATAGTCTCTGTCACCCTGACTTGATAATTTCACTGGCTTTCATTTTCAAGTTTCTTAAAGCCCTTGGGGGAGAAAGCCATTTGAACCTCTTCCTTTTATAATGTTTTGTTTTCCTCCACAACAGAGCAGTTTCCTTTACTGTGGTGGCAATTTTGTCTTTTCCAATGCCTTTTCTGCCAAAGTATTTCCACCTGCAGAGGCTACTATAGCTCTTGGCTAGGCGCTAGGATATTAAGAAAATTTAAAGATTATATCGGGTGGTCAGCCTGGTGGGTTTCTAATTGAACAGTGCCAGGAGCCTTTGAGGTTTCTGTTACAGAATGTTGGAAGTATCTATTGCAAGAAAAGGCCTGGCTTTCTCTGGATTTTTTTTGCTTGTTTTGATTTATATGAAGGTTGTGCCAATACCAGGATGCCCAGACCATGGAAAGGTGAGAGACACATTTGTGTGTGTGTGTGTGTGTGTGTGTGTGTGTGTGTGTGTAGTATAGCAAAAGCAAAAATTACAAGCTGAGAGAACTGACACAGAGCGAAGGCCACATGTCATCAAGTCTAGACACGGGGGTACTACCCCCAGATACCACAGAATGGGCAGAATGCAACTTCCTCTGCATCATTTAGTTTTGTAACTTCTTAATCTTCTGTGAAATTAAATCATATACCCTAATGTTCTCCCTCTCTTAGTCAAAGAAAGGAAAATTTTATCATCAGAAAGGAAAACCTAATTGTCATTTATTGTATGTCTAGTATTGTCAGCTGTACTGTCTGTGTCTTACGTTGAACTATCTAAAAGGTGGGCATGGTGTCTTCATTTTACAGATGAGAAACATGAACTTCAACAATGGTATTTGTCTTTAATAGTAGGGCAAGAATTATAATTCAGAATAAGTTTTCACTATATTTGCTTCCTCCACCATTGACAAGTAAAAATGTCTTTACCACTTCTTCCTGCAACAGAACACCAGGGATGTGACCACATTTGAAGCCCTTTGCCTGAGAAGTTTCCTTTGTTTAGAGACAGAGGTTTGAGAGCTCCCCAAGACAAGCATCAGCACAGATAATGTGAGGCACCTGGCTTTTCCAGTGCTTGAGGAAGACTTGCCCTTTACTCTGGGATCAATTTCTGCTGAGCCAGAGAAAACCTGCTCTGTCTCAGGACAGTACCTCGCCCCACTGCAACCTCACCTCTGCCTGTGCCATGTGACTTGTCAAGGAGCATCACTCCCTACCCCACTGTTAGGCTTGGCCACAGGGTATTCTTGGATCAGAGGGAAAGATGGCAGAAATGAGGTCACGCCACTTAGCATTAGATGTCTTATGTTTCTGATAGTGCTGGCTCTTTTTCCCTCTTTCACAAGTATAGCATTCAGATAGGGTAGCTGTCAATATGTAATTCTAGCAAGGAATTTCTGTTAAATTTTGTGATCCCCTGAGATTTGGGCTTGCTTTTTTCACTGTGGCAAATCTAAATACTATTTACAGCAGGTTAGTCACACTAGCCTTCTCGCTGTTCGTCAAATATACTGATCCACTGACTGTTGATGCTGCTTGAGAAACTCTCCCTTTTGATCTACACCTGTTTTTTAAATTTTTATTATTCAGATTTATGGGCAATTATTCCTTTCATAATTCCCTCCTAAATTCACTGACTATCAAGATTCCAAGATTCATATCCTCCTTCTCTCTAGCCCTATATTATTTTCTAGTGATTTTTGATGCTCCCTGAAGTTTTATCAGGTGAGCATTGGTTAACATCTTGTTGTCGATATTCTGCTCCAGACTGCCACTCCACAGGGACAAGTAGGGGTTGAGAACACAGACTCATTATCCCAACTTCCTGGATTACAGTTCTGGCACCAACTGTGGTTAGCTGTCTGACATTGAGTAGTTACTCAACTGATTGGACTTTTCGTCATTATTTGTGAAGTTGGAATAAGAACATCACACATAACTCATAGGGATGTTTTTAGGATTCAATGAATCAAAATATGTAAAGCATGTAGCACAGTGCTTAACAGATTGAAAGTATTCAATCTGAAGTTTTGTGTTACCGTTCATTAGACACCATTGCATTCCACAACTGAGGACACCACCTGGGACAAAGTAGAGACTTCATGAGTGTTTGATAAATGGAGAGATGAATGACTGACTGCCATGAAGACTTAGGGAGTGTTTGATAAAACTAACTTCATAGTTGAGAGCTGATAGCTGTCAATGGAAACCTAAGAAAAATGTAAAAAAAGCTTAGCTTAATTTCTGGCATTCAGTAATGATGATGATAATGATGATGACATTAACAATAACAATAAATATCAATACTACCTTGATTTAGCATCTATTACTTGTTACTTATATTACTGCACAACTGTAAGGCAGCTATTATTATTTGAAGTGAGAGCACAAACTTGGAGGGAAGTCACCTGGGTTGTTTCAAGATTTCATAGCTTACTGGAACTGGTTTGCATTCATGTTTCATTGACTACATTGTACTGTAGAATCTTTATTAAATAATTACTTCTTCCTTGTCTTCTACTAGTGCTAATTCCTGAGATGATGGAAGTTGTTGATCTGCCGTCCCCTGGACATGATGTGGCCATGTGTTCCTTCTGCTGTCAGCCCACGTTAATGTTGATTGTGTTTCAATGCCTCAGCAGTATGCTGGGCAGAGAGTTCAGGGAGAAACAACAGAGGAATCAGATATGTCCCTGGCACTTGAGGAGTAAAATAGACATAACTGTCATTCCTAAGAGAAAAGTAAGTAAAATGTGCTCTTTTCATAACTTTCTTCTAATCATTACGGACATCTGTGCTTCACAGATACATGGAGGCACTGAAACTTACAGCATTTGCCCGGTCACAGAACTAAGGAAACAAGGAGCTAAAATTCAAATACTAGGTGGCCCCAGTTGTTTTCTATTATTTCTCTGCCAGAGGTACAATAAACATCCTCTTCTTGTTTGCTTCCTTGTTTTTGTGTTACTTGATGAAGTCAGAACTAAAGGCAAAGCTGGACACAGATGTACATGGTAAGTAGCTCATGACAAATACATCTATAGCATGATCGTTTCCCAAGGGGTGTATTAATAGATTGCTTTATAAGATATATCTACAGCAATTATAGAATCAGTTGATGCCCTTGTCCTTTCAACTGCATGCTTCTCATGCTTATGGAGGTTTTTGTTTTTTTGTTTCTTTTACTTAACATTAGAATCCAGCAGCCAGGTTTGTCTGAAGCCTTTCCCTAACACTCTGTTGCAGACATTCCCAGTGCCAAAGTGTTTATATCCACTCACTGAACACCAGCTTATTCAGCCACTCTCTCCTTACTCTTTCCAACATGTGGTTTATCAGAAACATGGCATAGACCCAGGGTCATATATTATGGCTAATTTTGTAGAGTTAGCTCCCCTCCAATAGTGGATACATGGTAATCTCCCCTCTGCTTTGCAGAGAGGCCACCTGAGAGTCATGTTGCTTCAGCATTATAAATCAACACAGGCATGCAACAACATACTGACAGCAGGGCAATTATTGTCCTGGATATAAGAAATGCAAATGTCTCTTCCCTCACTGCAAAGGCAACCAGAAGACTTATTCTATGATGTTGATCAATGACTTTAATCTATGCCTGCCCAAAGTTTATAAAATCCATGTGCCACCTGTCACCCTTTTCAGCTCAGGACTGAGGCAGTATTTGATTTCCCTAGGCATCACATGAGGCATGTGGACCACCTTGAAAAGGTGGCTATAAAAATGGTGAGTTTTGGAGAGCAAATTTAATAGTAGCTGTTTCACTTGTAAACTGAATCCTAGAGACTTCCACACTTAAGAGCTGTGTGACCTTGACAAGTTATTGGGCCTCTCTGAACCAATTTCTCTTGTGACAAATGCAGACAAAAATACCTACAGCAGAGGCTTGCCTTGAGGGTAAACTGGAAGAATTTGTCATCTTGTGTTTGCTAGACTGTACTTAGTATTACTAGGCCAGACAACTAGGTAATGGTTAGATAAAAAGAGATGAAAAAGTGAATACATACTAATTGATCAAGCAAGGTAGAAGAAACATAAGAATGGATGGTTTACCAAGAGATTATTTGACTTTATTTTTCACATGGCAATCAACAAGCAGATCTGGCTGAATAAAAATAATGGGTTATAATCATTAGAGGAAAAGTAGACCAGTATGAACTAGTTATCTGCTGTATTCCAGTCACTGTAAATTATCTCTGTTATTCTCTGTCTTCCTCAACCCCAAAGTAGTCTCTGGAAACTTATCCTTAGAGGGATGCCTTGGTAGTCATTAGTAGTCAGATTTGTAAATTATGTGGGATTTATGTAAGATTACATTTTTTGCAGGAATTCTGGGTATTGAAGAATGACATATGGTTGAAGAAATCCATTTGAGGTCTCACCTATGTGGAGCCCAGATACATCTGACACTGAGGGCTAATTAGAGGACTAGAGACCACAAAATGCCCAAATGTGCCAGGAGGAGAGAAGGACTCCAATCAGCCTCTCTGAATGGAGTAAAGCTGCAATTGCTGGTGCAACTCTTCATCATAAGTCCAGTTACTTGTTCAGGATTGAGTGTTATTATGATGGCAAAAAGACTCTGAACTGTTCCCTTCCAGGAATAGCTCGTGCCTGCCCATGAACATCATGAAGTTAATATACTTTTTGAGAATCAGAATGTTCTATATTTTTTACTTTAGTCAAGACACCAATGCAGGCATTGCACCAAGGGAGATCCTCACAATACTTAAACTTCAGTTGCATCCTCCTGTAAAGAAGTTCAAGCAGTTACATATGGCCTCATATGGTCATGAAGACCAGAGATATTTTGGCTCTACTGGATGATTGATGGGCCAGTTGATCACAAACAAAGAGTATGCAAAGAGGTCTGATCAAATCTTTGGATTTTGTATGAAAGAGCCTTGTAAATAGAAAGATCACCCGTGATCACTTCCTCCATAGTCAACTGGTTGGCTATGATGATCAGAGCAATAAACTGTGTATGTATACATGGGAAGGAAGTAGGGAATAATAATGAATCTTTGAGATTAATAAGAAAATACTATGATCATTAAAGACTGGCTCTTTGTATGCCCCCAAATCGTTATGTTGAAGCTCTAGTCTTCATTGTGACAATATTTGGAGATAGGGCCTTTTGGAGGTGATTTAAGTTTGATGAGGTCATGAGAGTGGGATCCTCATAATGAGACCAGTAATCTTATAAGAAAAAAATGACAAAGACCTTGTTCTTTCTTTCTCCCCATTCAGTCACAAAGAAGAGACCTTGCGAGTACAAGGAAGTGAGAAGGAAGCTGCCTACAATCCGAAAGAATTGTCCTCAGAATAAAATCTATGTCACCAGCATCTTAATCTTGGACTTCCCAACCTCCAAAACTGTGAAAAATAAATTTTTGTTGCTTAAGCATCAGGTCTACAGTATTTTTTTATGACAACCCAAGCTGACTAAGACAGTGATCATTAATGTCATGTCTAAAAACTTCATTCTAAGTTATTGCCCTTGGAAAACTAATTTTGGGCTTTACTTGACAATGGCATAAAGCAGGGTAATAGGGAATGCAGTGAGCATTTAGAAAAAACATATTCTTATATATTAAAATCCAAGAAATAAATTGTCTCTGGCAGGAGCTTTGAGAGACTTAATACAGTGGGAGCTGAGAACAGCCCTAATTGCTATAACCACTGGCTTGGTCTCTGCTGTCATGACATCCCAGTTTTAACAATCCCTCACACCTGGCTTCAGTGACTTGGTCTGGAAATATCAGGCATGCCATTTGGTAGCTAGTTACATGAACAAGTGTGGAGGGAGAGTCTGGACAAAGGATTGGGAAAACTGTCAGAACTTACTCAGGCACCCAAGCCAGAAATTAGTTATTTTTCATCCAGACATGCATTCAACCACCAGTGCCAGTTGATTCTTTAACAGAAAAGCTTCAACTTTTTTATTTTGTATTACTTTCCACTATCATCATCATAATGCAATAATGTCCTATCATCTTTTACTGTGAGATTATTTCAGTACTCCTAGCTTGTAGGTTTAAGCTGCTTGTTCCTCCTCAAAGGCATCCTCTTATGGCTTTCCTACAATCCCAGCAATATATTTGGTTCATATCCACAAAAATAGATGATGGCTTCCTACCACCTAAGATGGTCTGGTACTCCTGATTTTGTTGCTCTAGGCTCATTCCTGGCTACTTTCCTCCCTAACCCCTGGGCAAACTCCCTTGTTATACTATCCATCTTTCCCTGAACAAGTATTTGACATTCTTACCTGCAAGAATGCCCTTCTTAAACTTTTCCCTGTCCTCAGTGCCCTTATCCCACCATATATCATCAGAAAGTAATTACTTATTATGGTTGGCAGGAAATGACTCCTAATGATGCCCACATCTTACTCTCCATAATTTGTGAATATGTTGTTACATCATGAGGGAGAATTAAATTTGCAAAAGGAATTAACTAACCAGGTGCTCTTAAAACTCTTCCTATACTGAAAATAAAAATAAAAAACACAAGCTCTGGCCATTGTGACTCAGTTGGTTGAAGTGTCATCCCGTAACCTAAAGGTTGAGGATTTGATTCATGGTCAGGGCACATACCTAGGTTGTGGGTTTGATTCCTGATAGTCTGAGGCCCAGGCACATAAAATCCCTGCTCACAGCATGTATGTGTGGCAACCAATCGTTGCTTCTCTCTCATATCAATGTTTCTCTCTCTCCCTTCCTCTCCTTCTAAAAGCAATGAAAAAATGTCCTCAGATAAGGATAAAAAATTATTTTTATATGGGAATATCCAATGTACCCAATGTAATCATAAAAGTCCTTTAAATGTATAGGAAGAATGCAGAAGACTTAATGATACAACATAAGAAACACTCAATTGTCCATTGTAACTTTAAAAAATGGAAGAGGTCTTGAGCCAAGAAATATGAGCAGCTTCCAGAAGATGAAAAAAGCAAGGAGCCTCCAGAAGGAACACACCTGCTGATAACTGAGTTTAGGCTCAAGAAATCCATTTTAGACCTCTGACATTCATAACTGTGAGATAATAATGTTGCATTATCTATTAATTATGGATAACAAGCCATTAATAAGTTGTATTGTATTAAGCCATTATTATGTTGTAATTTGTTACAGCAATGATAAGAAACTAATACACTTGTGCTCATTCATTATTTAACTTATATTGAGCACCATTTAAGTTCATCAATTTGCTAACTGCTGTGATAGAAATAGAAGAAATAGAAGATACAATTTTAGCACACAGATATTTAAAATCCTCTTAGGAGAGCTAATAATAAGTAATATTTATTGAATACTTACCCAGGGAGACATGGGTCAAACATACTAGCTCACTTTATCCTCCCATGAAACTGCAAGGTAGGCTCAGTAAAGTTAATA
>VMDR010035128.1:0-10852 GCA_007922815.1 Macrotus californicus | reverse complement strand
TGAATATAATGCAATAAAACCAATGTAAAAATAAAAGTATGAACAAAAAAGGTCAATCACTTAAAAATTTAAGCCAGAGGTTTCATCATATTTTTATCCAAGGAGAAGTTAAATCTGCACTTAAAAGTTAAAACAATGATTTTCTTATAACATATATTCTTAAACCCCCAAATTAAAATGAAGCAAAATGAATTCAGTCACATGCTAAAAGTAATACACCTTAGGTGGCTTTAATCAAGAAATACTAAAGTGGTTTAATATTAGAAAGCATATTCATATAACTCATTCAATCAATAAATCAAAGTCAACAATTTATAATTTTCTCAGTAGAAGGCAACCAAAATTCAATATTCATTGTGCTGAAAGAATAAAATAAGAAGATATTTTCTTCACATGTTAACTGATATCGATATCGTGTTTCTACTTCTGGTATTAGCAAAGTCCTTATTGCAGACTAGCTCTCTTACCAAGAACTAGGAAAAGCTGGGTAAGAACACAAAATGCATTAGATATGTGATATTGCTGGAGCTGGCTCTGGGCTTGGGTTAAACTCATTTCCGTCTGCTCTGACCCCTTCCTACATATTCTGCGTGACAGCCACAAGCCTTCTACATGGACAAGAGGAAACGGGAGGCCTTCCGGAAATAAAACAGAGCACACACTCCCTCCACTTCCTGTGCTCAGGACAGGGGCAGAAAGTCCTCACCTCTTAATTCTGGGCTGTTTGAGGACACCAGAATGAGCCCGAGCCTGCCACACAGACCCTAGATCGAATCACAAGTCCCACACCATGGAAATTAATATTTGCTACTGTCAGGAGTACATTTCAAAAAAAAACCTGTCTACATAGTTTGGATAACAAGTTTCAAAAGTTTCACCTCATCTGGCTAAAATGCATACTATATTCATACTTTTCTTCTTTTTTTTTACCTTTACGAGCTGCTATATAAATCTGTCAGTGTTATTAATGCCTCTTACAGTGTTATTCCCTGCCTTACTAAATATGGGAAGCTCAGAGGAGCAGGTCCTCACAATAAGCAAATACTACTGCCGTTGAGGGGCGAAGGTTTGGCTGTCTTTTTTGCAGTGCTTTGGGTGCTGCCGGCCTGCTATAGAACTGTGTGTGCAAAAGGGAAAAATGAAGCCCTGTCCATTAAAGGCTAACAAAATGAGCTATAGAAGGAAAAATGTATTCTCCCCAAATCTTAGGACATTTTTTACCCAAATAAAGAGCTGCCGGAGTACATGCTGATTGTAGGTTGAAGTTTTCATACTGTTCAGCTGTGACTATTATTTTGATCTTCGAGAGTATTTTGGTATATACAGTTTTTATGTTATTTCAGTTTTTCCTTGCATCATTTTTCATGTTATAAGCAAGTTGGAAATGACAAGTGTGGATGGATTCAGAAGTTTTATGTCTATCACCTTTGCACAGACTGTCTTGTAGGTGGACTCAGGCCGTCTGTTCCCATGTCCCTGTCACACAGTATGCAGTCCTTGCCTTCGCTCATGTTATTCCAAGGTCTAAGGCAAGTAGGACTGCTTGTCCCTTGGATTTCTCAGAACAGGTAGTCTTTATTCACCCCTTTTGTGTTTGCATCATCCAGCCAAGTAACAGCTCTTGAATTTATTCTTTTTTCCTTTCTCCATTCCTTTCTTCCTCACCCACGTCTTCCTTTCTTCCCTTCACCCAGCCATTGAGCAACTGTTTCACCAAGGCCCTGTGCTGTGCTTTTGTATACTTTCTCTCGTGTCAGTCCCTCAAAAACTGATTTTTAAAATCCATCCAAAAAAGCACATAAGCAATGAAAATTGAAATACAACAGTGCTGTTTAGTGACCTACATAGTGCTTTTATTTATAACTATCCAAATGCATTTGAAATAAAAAATACAATCAACTCAAAAATATTAAGTTAGAATGAGTAAGTTCCCCATAGAAAGTCACAAGTCAAAATAGAAAACTGATGAAAAATTTGACAGAAACATCCTCAGGGACAGAAGGTTATATTGTGAAGAGTAGATGACCTAAAAAGTGAAAACTAATTGAATATCCAAACTGATGTTTTAAAAGAATTTAATTTAATTTGATTGTTTATAAATATATAAATAATAGTACATTGGACTTATAAATTAAGAAAAGGAGCATAAAATTGTTAAAATACAACCTAGTGTATATTATCACTGATTTAGACTTGAATTAGAAAGATGAATTAGACAGAGAAAAATCAAAGGGAGGAAGAGAAATGGAAAGAACTACATAAACAAAGACACAAAATAGAGGCCAGTTAGCGTGGAGAAAGAATGAGAGTAAGGGTGTTTGTTGAGTATAGTCTATATCACGTACTATACTGGTGCTCTATTTATATTTTAATTAAACTCTCCTAGAACCCTGAAAAGTAGGCACCAATTGGTCAGTTTTAGAGGTGGGAATGATCTTATAGGTGAACCGGAGAGTGGGCACTAGGTATGCATATCCCCTCTTCTCATTCTCCTGCCTTTGGGATCTGCCTGCCAAATACAGCCTTCCTGCTCTGCTCCTTCAGGGTGTCAAGGAAAAAGGCTTCACGTCTGCCTGCCAATCCTGCCATAGCTGGATGAAGAGAACCATGGGATTCAGGAGGTGATGTTATGAAGCCAGTGTTCAAATATACCTACCTAAGCCCCGTCCTCCAAAGGAGGATTTTCATAATAAAGATAGCATTTATTCACTATCTGCCCAATTCCTCTTTCTTCCCCCTCTTTATCAAACAACTCTGAGATTAGGTAGCAGAAAGAGGTGTTATATGTTGATCCCCAATATGACAGCAACAACACTGTCCCCCGACAAACAACCAGAAAGTGTCAGTGACATAAAAGCAAAGAGCTTCTATTTTACTCCTGGACCCTCTGGTCAGATGACGTGGCTCTGTTCTGTGTGTTCATTCCCGTGTTCAGGCAACAGCAGCAGCAGCAGCAGCTACTCCAAGAGCTGTCTCTTACAATAAAGACAGAAATATACAGATGCAGGAAGTTAAACCCAAGCCCTCAAGTGCATTTCAACTTCCTGCCTGCCTCTCATCTGTTCACATCCCTTGGGTAAAGTAAAACGCTGGGGAAGACACTCAGCTCTAGAGAAAGGAAATGTCCACATACATGGCAAAGGGGTGGGAACTGGGAGAGAGAAAGAATACAGTCAGTAACTCAATCTACCATACTCTAAAATCCACGACAATTGTAATCAAGAAAAATAGAGAGATGCAGGCATTTTAGTAGGCACAAGGGTGTCCGTATTTTCCCCACTTTAGCTACAGAGTTATATTCCCGGTTTTCTGCATGAACCATACTGCTCTATAGCATAAAATATATTATTAAAGAATTCATTTTTATAGCCCTTCAATCGCCTCATGTCTCCTGTTCTAAATGGAAACACACGAGGGATATGCTATTCTCTAGGCTTTATGCAGGTCACCTATTTTAATTTTGTGTGGATATTTTAAATTAAAACAACAGCTGGAATTTCTCTGTCTCTTATCCTAAGTTGATCTTAAGAACGTCCCAGAGTCCCATTTCTGACATGTCGCTAATACAAGAGAACCTGGGTTCCACCAGGGGTATTTAATGTTGTGCAACTTCTTTGCGCAAAGAGATCATTCTCAGCTCATCAGTTTTTGAAGCCGACTGGATGACTGTTGCCTAGTTTGAGGACTTTGCATTCTTACACTTTCTTTTCGCAGGAACTGAGTTACTCTTTCACAATCATGGCAACAAAAGACTGAAGTGACAACTCCTTCTCTCCCCAACCACGGTGCCCCCTGCTATGCCCATAAAGAAGGAGAAGAAAGAAGGGTAGAAGGTCCTCTGAACATGTCAGGAGGATACACAGTGAGCACTTTGGTGATGAAAACAGATCTGAAAAATCTGCAGGGGCTGCCCAAATTGTGACTTCTGGGGAGGGCACTCTTAAAAACTAACGTATCTTTTAGGATTTCTGAGACTTCAAAATTAATTCTCTCCTTTTCCTACTGAATTAAGTAATAATAATGCTTTTCAAAATGCTGAGTGACCTATGTAATTCATTCAAATCATTTAACAGAAAAAAAAATGACAGGAAAGAACAACTTTCAAGTTACATTAAGATGTGTTCAGTGCTCACTTCATTTTTGTCTGTTTCTAAAATGCCACACCAGGTTTAGCATCCACACTGCCAGCTTCTCCAGTTACTTTCATGAAGGTTTTCCTTTTTCTCCTTTGGTACATTCAAATATTCCACTTTTATTTTAATTATTTGGACAGATGTTACTGTGTGTGTGTGTGTGTGTGTGTGTGAATTGACTTTTCTTGGGACTCCATGATCTGAGGGGATGGCAGCAAGTGTAGAACAAGTACAGTTTTGTTCTTCTGTTGTTATTTTACCTCATTATTCCAGGACAACAGTAAGAAGTGAGGAGGGGACTGAGATGGTTTGAGGAGAGAAAGACTTTTTTTGCACGTCTTATTCATCCATTCATTCTCTTGAGTACCTCTCATCTGGCAAACACTACACAACACCAAGGTGAGGAAAATAGGCCTGATCTCTGCCCTTATAAAACTGGGAGTCTGGCTAAGACATTTATTAAACATAAATCGACAAATGCACTGAGCTTTCTATAATGAAATATAAAGTGTTTCGGGGGGGGGTATGTAAAGATCTGATCAGAAAAACAAAGGAACAGCTGAGTACTTAGCACAGCAGGACTTTCTGCAGCAGAACCAGTTACAATGGTGCTGAAAACTGGGAGGCCCAACCGAGAGGATAGTCAAACCGATCTTGAGATTAGAAACAACAGGAAACCATCACCTTCCCCATCTCAGTCTGAAAACACAAAAGACAGAAGTGGCATGGTCAGAGCTCAGGGGTCAGGGTCATCCAGCCAGAGCTGGAGCCACATTAGATCATCGCTGCCGATTATGACACCTTGGCAAGGAGATGGAGGGAAGCCATGGCCTTCATCTTCCTCCCACTCTTCAGTTTCTCTCCAGTCACGGTCATTGGCAATAGTCCAGCTGCCATGGGGGTTCATCCTTTTGCAAAACAGAACAGACCAAGATGGTGTTTGAGGACAAACTGGCCCAGGACCTTCAAAGGAAATACAAAACAGGAATTAGGAATATCTAACCTAACATTGGGAATATCAGCTTTGAACTCTCTACTCCCTACCTCTGCCTCAGCCAGCATATGTAGCCACACAGTCAAAACGGGCTGCTGGCAGTCTTAAAGTACTCAGACATCAATCTGAGTAAAGAGAAAAAGATGAGGTGGAGGAGGCTCTAAAAATGATACAAGAAACCAAATGGGGAGGGGATTTTTTTTAACATACAGCTCAGTTCTCAGTATAGACACAAAGAAGAACTATAACCCTTAGTGAAACACTGTAAAGAAAAAAAATCCCTACAAGACTTAAGTTCAAATTACATCTTTTGCATTTATAAGCTGTGAGGCCTTTGGCAATTTATTTAATCAACCTGTTTCTTCATCTGTAAAATGAAGTTAATCAGACCTACCTTCAGTTGTGCTACAGGATTTCTCTACAGTAGAGACTAAGGGCTGAAAAGCTGGTTGGAGGGCAGGGAGTAAGTCCTTAATCTCACATTTGCACAGGAGACAGCGCTTGCCCACTTTGGAACTGCCCCCAGAGTTCACATATGTGAGCCACTTGCTCTCAATAAGCATTTTATATTATATTTATGAATCATGAATCATTAAGTAAAACTATGTGATGTTTATTCACTTGGAATTCAGGTAGATGTTGCTATGAGAATTATTTGCTTTTTCATCCCAATCTTTGTGTTCATTTATTTATTGCCAATTAGAATAAACTAAGCAGTTAGGGGGGAAAAAATCTCTATTTCTTTTTTCTCAACAGTAATTACATTTGTGACAATTGTTTAATGTTTGTCACCTCCTCCTTCTCCTAGAAACCTGCAGTCATGTCTATCTTGTTCCCTGCAAGGTCGCCAGTATCCTGGGACACAGCATCTTATGACAGGGCACCCTAGGGCAGGCACCCTAGGGTAGGACACCCTAGGGCAGGCCTCCTAGAGAAGGGCATCATAGGACATGAAAAGTCCTGAAGTCGTATTGAAATGCAGGCTCCATTTTAGCAGGATTGCTGAACTGGTCATTATGAAATAATTAGGTTGTTGACAGGTACAGATGAAAATTTAAAGATTGCTTCTCAACATGCCTATAGACTAAAGATTGAACATACTGTTTTCCTGTTGGGGCAAGTGCCTTATGGAAATAATACTCACTGGATGAGCAGTCAGCTTTCAACTGCATTCCTTAGGGAACAGTCTAATTCTATTGAATGAGAGCTTCCTATTCAAAAAGTTATCTTTCAGATAAGCAAATCTTAAAATAATGTTTAACACTAAAGAAGAGCTTATTCCCGGGTGAGTTCTTTCCATGTGAATCAGAAAAACTAAAGTTGTGGCTAGCACGAAATAAGACAAATTATATCTGTGTCAAATATCAAAATAATTTTGAACATGATGCAGAATTCTGAAAATTATGTTATTCTTTCCAAAGCTTTATTGCCGCTTCTCCCAGTTGTGTTACAAAACATCCCTCCCACATCATCTTCTTTCAAAACTTTAATACAAGGCTGATCATTTTCTTTTTCCTTTTATCCCCTGCCATTATATACACAAATGACTCATCAGAAAGCCTGGCCTCAAAATTTCCCAAGTCCCATATTTCTCGAACTTTTATCTCCACTTCATTTCAGCCACAATCTGACACTCCAAATGGCTCCACTCTGAAAATTTAATCACAAGTTTCCACTTCTATCGTATCCTTTCCTCCTGCTCTGTGTCCTTCTTATTTGTGGCACTTATTCTCTGTCATCACAGGATCTCTGGTGTTCTTGCCTCTTCTGTACTCTTCTTTCAGGACATTAGGGTCCCTTTTGACTTCTCTTACCTTCCTAGCCTAATTTTGCACTCTTACATTTCAACTCTGCCTTGCTATCTAGCGCCTTGAAGTCCCCAGATTCTGTCATCTGTCATTGACTTACACAATCAGTTCGTAAACCAAGATAACTCCCACACTCACATTCTTCATTTTCTACGCTTAGAACGCTGAAGATCCTTCTGTGTCAAAGGTGGTATTGACTAGCTCATGTGAGTTCTTGCAATTTTCACCTCAACCCCAGGAGTCTTTTGATTCATTTCTTATGGACTCACAACTACGTTCCCCGAAAGCCCAAAGAGACCTTAATTAATGTTCTTCCCTCCTCCTTAGTCTCTCAGGCTCATGGACTCATTCAGTGCAGTGGAAAATTTTTCTTATTTAACTTCTATGATCTTTAACCAATAAGCTGAAGCTATTAACCACTGGGGCACCTTTATGAAGGAGACATGTCTACATGCACCTCTTCTCCAAACTGCCATGTACAAGGACGATCAGAATTTGGGGTAGCAGATGAAGGAAAGAGAAGGGCACAGACTGATTTGCTTGAAAACCTCCTAGTGTGGGAGGCATTGTTGACACCCCGTCCATAACCGTCATTTCTATATGAACCATCATGGCTTTTAATGACTAGTTATTGCATCTTTGTTGGAGAGCTACCCTTGGGCTGCCAGAACTCGTGCTGGAGATCACAGCAGGACAGAAGCACAAGTAAATTGACATCCCCAGAGACACTTATGAAGGACTCACTGATGCTCCAGTTGTCATCATTCCCTGGCTGGGACAATTCTTGTATGTGTATTTTGTACTGTTTTCCAGAGCTTCCCCAAGAACTGGGCTCCATTTTTCTACTGTGATAGCATGCTTGATGATGTTTCCTTCACTTCTCTGTGTCATTTCACCTGTGTTCCCAGCACATTCAACAACCTGCTTGCACACAAACCCTTGGGTTCAGGTCAGCTCTGAGGGAGGGAAAAAAAGACACTAGGACATTCTAACGCAATTCCCTCACACACATTGTTGGCAGTCAATGCCTCAGCCAGAAGACCAAAGACAATGCTCATAATTTATTTTAGTTTTCCTGTGTTTTACTTCAAGATACATTATCACACCTTTCCCTTCATCAAAAAATATACAGTGACCTCTCAACTCTACCATTTTTGTTTACCTGGGAAAAAATCTGTCTTCTCTCCTTGTCAAACCTCGTTAACTTTCTTACCTACTTTCAACACTAAAATTCACACTCTCAAGAGATTGCCTTTATTGAAAAGTATCTCTCCATACCTTGTATTTTTCTATGATTTTTATAGCTATCCTACCTTACATCAAAACATCAAAGAATAAAGTAATTCTATAGCCTTTGCCTTCATTTCCTTACTCTCCTTTAAATTTTTTAAATCATTTGCTCTTCCTTCCTACTTTAATTGAAGCTTCTGTCTCAAAAGTGACGAATTTCAGGAGTACCACTTCTGGAATGGTAGCCTGAGGAGCTCCATGGACTCATTCCCAAGTCAAATAAGCATAACTGGTTAAAAAAACATATTATTTAAAAAAAATCACAACCATTTAATGAATATGGAGATTGGCAAATGAGATGCAATAAATAAGCAATCATTCAAGAAAGTCTACTGAAATTCAGTAAGAACAGTGAGAATCTGGGGCATTTGAATTACAGCCTGTTTCCTCTGCCCCTCATTCTAGCTCAGCACAAAAGAAACTTCACTACAGACAGGTGCAGCCCAGACCACAGGGTTTCCTCTCCCCTTAACAGCTATGCAAGGGCCAGGCTGTTAGCATTTATCAAATGCTCCAGCTATATTTTGCAGAAGCTAAATCCTAGGTGACTGCATGAGAAATCAGAGACTCCCTTCTTGCATCTAGCTTCTATTTACAGGCCAGAGACTCCATCACAAGTGTCAGCTGAGAGACTGGGGCCTCCATCTCTCTTACTCCAGCTTATATGTCGGGTCAAGAATCCACTATCGGAGATGCAAGACAAGAGGACCATGGACTACTACCTATAGCCAGCACCCTCCTCCTAAAATAAGTTTGGCTTACATAGGTAAGTCCTCACTCCCAGTTCCATGGCTCAGACATTTATTTCTCAAGGGGAGAGGTAGGCCTTTGGAACACAGAGGAGTGAAGTTTTCTCAAATGAACTAACTTTATTTTAAACAGAGTGTGGGAAAGATAAAAATCTAAGGATGGTTTAAAAGCAATGGACACATTAGTTGGGGTGAGAGTGACAGGCCGAAAGTTTGGCCAGCATGTTCACGAGAAACAGGAGAACTACCATCTACAAAAATCATTCCTCATACACAGCATCCCCATACACTGGCATCAGAAACTACCTCTAACATGAGGCCCAAATTTAATTGTGTCAAAGTTTGGAGCAATTTGTACTCAAGGGCATTGTGAAGAGCACAGCAGATCAGCCAGCAGTTAAAGGAATCTAATACCTGGGTGTGCTCAGGGAAAGAGACAGTCAAAGACAGCCCTGCTAAAAGCACTCTCACCCCAGGCCACTGGTTGCAAGTATGTGCCCCCTCTCAAGAGTAACATTGGAGGCTTCAATTAAGACAGCACCACCAGTAGCTAAACAGTAAACAGGCAAACAACAATAATAAGCACCAAACAAGTGGGAGGTAATTATATCCATAGATGGAACAATGTATTATCTAAAATGTAAAGTTAAAAAAGAAGTTACAAGACATGCAAAGAAATGGAAACGTGTGACCCACACAGAGATTTTGTTTTCTTTCTTTCTTTTTCTGTTTTCTTCTTCTTCTTTTTTTTTTAAACAGGCAATAGAAACTTTCTTTGAGGGGGTCCAGTTGTAAGCCATAGCAAATAAAAACTTCAAAGCAACTATTAAAATATCTTCAAAGAATTTAAGGAAACCATGCTTAAATAATTAAAAGCAGATATGTTAATAATGTCTCATCAAAGAGGCAATTTCGAAAATAAAGAAAAGCTACAAAGAATAACAAATAAAAATTCTAAAGTTGGAAGCTCAATACCAAAGAAATTACTACGACTTAATAGAAGGTTTGAACTGGCAGGAGAAAGAATCAGTGAATCTAAATACATTCATTAAAGAAAAGGCCAATAGAGATTATACAACTGAAAAAACAGAGAGGACAAAAAAAATGAAGGAAAAAAGAAACAGAGCCTAAGAGAAATGTGTGACAACATTAAACTCGCCAGAAGGAAAGAAGAGAGACGCAAACAAACAAAACAACCCACAAAAACTAATTCAAAAAATAATGATCGAAAACTTCCCATATTTGCTGGGAAACATTAATCTACACATCTAAGAGGCCCAACAAACTCCAGGTAGGAAAAACACAGAGAGAGCTTTACCAAGAAATATCATAGTGAAAATGTTCAAAGACATTTTTGTCTAATGTGAAAATTTGAAAGAGCAAAATGAAGCTGAAATAAAGACAATGGCCGATAAACAAAAACTGAAAAAATAATCATTGCAAGCAAACCCAAGTAGCGAGAACTTCTGAGAGAATTCTTTAGACACAAAGGAGATTGTTGGGAACAAAGCTGAGTTGCAGTAAAGATGTGACAGCAGATGGTAACTCACATCTACGGGATAAATGAAGGCAAATCTAAGAGATAAACAAAAAGGTTACTATAACTAATGCTACAAATGCATACTTGCTTTCTTTTCTTCTCTCAGCTCCTCTAAAAGACATATAATTATATAAATTAACATTTATAAAAATATCAGGTTTGTAACGTTTATAGATATAATAGGTATAACAATAATGGCACCAAAAGGCAGAAACAAAAACTATATAGGAGTAATATTTCCATATGTTACTGAAATTAAGTTAGTATAAATCCGAAGTAGACTCTGATAAATTAAGCTAACATATATGGCAAACCACTAAAAAATTATCCCAAAATAA
>VMDR010035127.1:0-10863 GCA_007922815.1 Macrotus californicus | reverse complement strand
GAGAGTGAATAAGAGAAGCACTATAGAAATACCCAAATGAGCCAAGTTCATATCCAAAGTTCCATTATCTAACAACAAGGTGTAAAAAAATCTTAGACAGTGTGACTGATTATAAAGTAATGTTTGAGGTGTGCTGTTGAATCTTCAGCAGCAGTCACAAGAGTTCTGTTCTCTTAAGTGGCTTGAATAGCACATAGTTCTTAGCCACCTTCACCCAAGTATGTCTGTTCAATCCAAGATCCAAGCAAAACAATAATTAATTATCTAGAATTAAATAAGCATATTAAATGGTGATCAATATTAATTTTAATTAAAAGTGTAAGAAAATTATCTTTTGTGAAGAACTACTTATAATTTTTAATTTTTTGACTTTTCATGTATGACTTAAAATGAAACATCCTTTAAATGGTATGGAAACGGTTCCAACTAACCCTTGGAATCTAGGGAAAAAATCCTAATGACAATTTTAATATCAGCCATAAGTTAATGCCATCAAAATGATTTCATAGAAATTAAAATCATATTAATTTATCTATAAAACAATGTAGCACAATAATTAAATATATAAAAATACCTCTATTAAATTCATTATATGTATTTATTTACAAAGTTGTAATACAAATCAATACTTTTTTCTACTATGATGAAATTGAAAAATCTAGCCTGTATCTATAATCTATACTAAAGATATTATATTTAAAGGCAAGTCATTTTACTAGATATGGTGGCTCCTGTTAGGGAGCATGGACCCTCTTACATAAAATGATGGCCACTAAGTCCTAGAGAGCCAGCCTGCTTTCTCCTTCCTCTATCGCTTAAGGAATTCTCCCCTATTAGAATGCACTTTCTGACAAAGAATATTAGAAAAATTGGGGATATTAAAAAAGGGAAAGAGAGTGCTTATACCATTATATATAATGTAGGTAAAACCTGGAAGAGGAAAAGAGAATAATTGCTAATTCCTGACCTTAATAGAAGAACTCACAAGGGCAATAAAAATATCTGCCACATGAAATCATTTTACAAGAATACAACACCAGGAATTTATCAATCTTCTAGACAGAAGTTACTGATGCCTTCATATCATATGACTCTAATCTGGTAACCCTAGAATATGGGCATCTTTATGTTTTAATCAACACCTCTTATTCCATTTGTGTTAATAACACCAGCCCAATAAAACAACAAGTTAATGATATTGAATCAAAAGCTGCTGAACCACCTTATTTAGTCAAAATTGTATCTTGGAGTGCAACTTAACCACAAGGTAGGGCTCAGGAAGCAAGCTCACAACCCGTCTTCCCTCCCTCATGAGTGCGTGGGCACGTACATGTAATGTCTCTGAGTTGGGAGGAAAGGCTTCTGTTACCCCGTGCTGAGCAAACACAGGTAATTCGCTCTAGTGCTAGTCTTCAAAAGAATTAAACTTTCAAAGAAACTATATGTGTGAAGATATTCTTTATAGTTTCAGTTATGATGGGAGAAATTCAGAAATAAATATTTAAGTGAATAGTGTTACATTCAATGAATAAATTATTACATGGTCATACAAGTGATACTTATAAAGATGAGGTAATAACTTGAGAAAATGCTAACGATTTCAAAATGACATTGAGAATGAAGATATTAAATTATGTTCATCACATGATTCCAGCATTATTTTTTAATGACATAGTGATGTGTATCAACAAGGCCAGAAAGAAACATGCCAAGTAGTATTAGTGACTGTATTAACACAGGGCTTCTGAATCAAGGGTGGTGTCAAAACCAACTGAGAAGTATTTCCACAGACCTCTTGCCCAGGACCTGCCCTCGTAATATTCAAATTCATTAAATCTCCCAATAATATCAGGCAAATCCCTAATTAAATACTAAGTTGTAAAGAAAAATTTAGGTGTAAAGGAAAATGATTATTGTTTCTTGTTTTTTATTTTGTTCAGATTTTCTGAAATAGAACAATATGCATTCTGTAATATAAAAGAAAACCAGAATTACTGCATTCACTAGTAGCAGTAGCTGTAGCCAGCTTTTATGAAGCACTTACTTCTGACACACTTTCTCCTTTAAATCTCAAACTAATTTTGTGGATGAATGTTACTATTCTGATTTTATAAACTGATGTTGAAATGAATTAGGTGCCTTTCCAAGACCATGAAGGTATAATTAGCACAGTAAGAGTTCAAAGCCCTCCTTGTTATCTATGTGATAAAACCAGAAGGGGACACAATTGTATCATGACTTCAGAAAAGATGGAACTAGTGGTCCCCAGTCCTCAATGATTTGGGTGACTGGCTTTAAGTTTTCATCCTTTTTCTGCTTTAAGGGGTGTCCAACCCATGGCTCTCTGGTCATATGTGGCCCAGGGTGGGTAAGAATGTGGCCCAACACAAAATTGTAAATTTACTTAAAACCTTTTTGGGGGGCTCCTCTGTTTTCCTTAGTGTTTGTATATTTGACATATGGTCCCAAACAATTCTTCTGCTTCCAGTGTGGCCCAGAGACACCAAAAGTTTGACCACTCCTGGCAGCAGCAGTGACAGATACAGCCAGACCGTATATACTCTCTGTTACAGAAATATTCAGCTGCATGCAGGCTACAAGAGTGAGTGCTAAGCAGATGAGATTTGGGAAGCATATTGTGACTGGAGACCAAGTGACCTCCTCTGATTTATAAAATGAACAGGAGCTATCCTTCATTTACTCTTCCAAATGTAATTTTTAAATGTATCTTTCCTCACAATGTCGTAACACAATTCTGATATGGAAATTATCATTATTTTTATAGATTTTTAGTCACTAAACAGTCACTACAAAACTCTCTTAGAAAATCTTTATGAAGATAAAAAAGTAATAGACGTAGGTTAGAGGACAGTTTTCACCATACAAGAGACCACCCCCTTTGTCCTCAACTCCCTTCCTACATAAGTCACTTTTAGAAAGATTGACAGATCAGGGATGAAGAGCTGAATTTGAGTTTTTCACTTGAAGTTTGTCAAATCTGTGATCAGAGTATCAAATCAAATAGTTATTAGCGAGAAAAGAAATCATTAAGAAAGATGGTATGTGAGAAAAGATGCAATAAGTTAATTAGTAAGTTAATCATGTCTGAACATGAGACACTGAGCTTGGCAAACATTTGCACAGGGAATTTCCTTTTAACTGCTAATGCTTATATGATAATATATATTAAACACTAAATCAGTTTTAGAGTTTGGTGCAGATATTTCTACTAATTAGTTTTGGCTGATACTGAAGTATTTTGTATGCTCCATTTATAAAAGCACTGTTTGCCCATCTGTTCATAGGTTGAAAGTGATTAAAGGATACTTATTTTGGCTGTTGCAAAAGCCAAATACTTTTTAAGCTGCAAATTTGTGACAAAACCAGTTTAGGTTGCCAAGTTCAGAAATATATTAAAAGAGATTTGTGATGCTGCCCTCCCCCACTGCCTCTTCCAACCTGCGTTATCGAAAGCTTTCCTGATTAGACGAGCATGCCTGCTTTGTCCAAATGCTTTGCAATTTAGTTATAATTTACACAATTGACTGTGATTTGGATCTTCTGCCACCAAGCTGTGTCGAGGGCTTGCGCTTCCTGTGCGTGCAGCCTTGAAGTAGAAACATGTGATGCCCTCCTGCTTTGAATGCCGGATTTGAAAGCAACCTGGGTGACAAGGGAAACAAGTTTGTGTCCTACTTAATCAACTATATGAGGTCTGTTCAGCGTGAAAACAAATTATTAAATTCAGCATGGGTGATATAGATTTTTAGGAATAGGAATGTAGTGCATTTCCATCATTAATATGGTCTCAATATTGTTTAGTCCTCTGTTTCCAAGTTTTCCCAAGCGAGGGTTTACATGCTAGCAAAACCTGCTCCCTTCAAAAGTCAGAGTGGGGTTCCTGAGACTTTTAAAAATAAAATGCCTTCCTCCTGAGTGGGAGATAACACCATTTTAATTCAGGCAAAATTTTTCAATAGCTTAAACATCTGATGGAGATGTGTTCTCTTCGGTGCTTTCCACACTCCTTTTGTATCCTGATCATTCCTCACAAAGCTGGCCTGCCACAAGCCCCCAAGTAAACAGGAGCTGTTCTATTGTGTCTGCTCCCAGTTCCACAGCAATCTCTTTAACAGAGCATATTAAAGGGTAGAGGCTGCTGTTCTATTTAAAGCCTCTAAGAGTATTTGTCTTATACAGTTTACTACCTGAAGTGCTCCAAATAGAACCTGTCCAGAAATGCAAATGAAATAAGGGCCTGGGGGCATTTCTTTTCCCTGTCCCCACACCTGATTTTCCTCGGGAGGAATACTCCCAGCCCGGCATGTCCTGTCTACAGAGAGATGGGTTTTGTTATTGCTGCTGCTGCTGCTTGGTCTCAATATTACCACAGCTCTTCCTCAGAACAAAATAGAGAGTTTTAAATTCCAAATTCAGTTCAAAAAAACATAATTATTCTTTCCCTCACATATAAACATTTTGGAGGAGCCCTAATCACTATGAATTAAACTGAAATGATCATTTCACATAATAGAAAGAGGAAAAGCTGAAAGGGAATACTATGTTTGGTCCAATCTAATTGATTCCGACTTTATGGTAATCTATGATGCACTTTTAGGGAACTGTTTTTATCACAAACATTTACTGTATTAAATAAATATTTCTATTTTTATTTTACCTACATATTTTATACATAGGGCACAGAAAAACATCACCTTTGAAGACACCTGAAATGAATAGGGTGTTTGTGCCAAAGGTATCACGGGAGCTGCTTTTTCTATGGTACAGTGACCTGAGTGGTCAACTTTTCACAAGCTTCTACATGGAAAAGGAAACATGATCAGTTGTTTACTCTTCCTCCCCAAACAGTAATTCACTCCTATAGGCACAGCCCTCTGCTCCCAACCCAAACGTTAGTCGGTCGTGGAGGTGAGTGGGCTCTACCCCCCACCAACATCTTGCTTCTCTGCTCAGACCGGCAGAGAATGAAGATTGGTGCCTGCTCACAGATGCCTCGTCCTTAGAACAGAGCTTTAGGGGATGAAATAAATTCCCACAACAATTCAGGTGATTCTAAAAACAATTTTTGTTATTATACTCAATATTTTATTCCCAGCCACATGTGTGTTTTAGGAGCTGTCATTTCCAGGCAACAGGGAGACCTTCAAACAGGCACAGAGAGCCAAGGTCAGCCACAGCAGGTTATTCTATAGCAAGAGATGTGGGCAGTTTTCAGAGCCACCTGCAGTAGAGGGAGATGCGACATGTGGCCCCTTCTCCACACGTTTCTGCCTCCCTACAATCTCTCTTTATGAATTCCTTCATGAAAATGTAATTGAAAGTCTGAGTTTCCCTGATTGAGACATCCATTCATCCTCATTTTACTTGCAGGCAGGATTACTATAATTTGAAGATGAAGCCTATTCTTCTTATTATTATTATGCTTGATGCTCCTTGGACAATTTTCTTCTGATTTTATGCAGGAATCATACCTACCCAGTACCTCCCCCTTGAACTGGGCCTGGCCCCTCTTCTCACCAGTTACTGATTTCAAGACTTCTTATTCTCTGCTGCATCCTTCAGGAGACAGAAGAGATTATGTCCATCCCACATCTATGAGTGAGGAAGTAGACTCAATACTTCTCCAGGATCCCAGCCATCTCTGTTCCAGAGGAGGAGGCAAAAGTCCCCAATTCAGCCTGTGGCCTAAGCCAATGTGCTTTGACTCAGCCATCAGTACCTGGTCCTCCTACTGATAACAGTGTTTTTTCCTTCTAACAAGCAAGATTGGAAAAGCAGTGCTGACATGCTGATTGTTGGTGACTCTCAGTGGTGCTGGATTCCAGACATGTTCAGAATGCTAGGCTATCAACCGTCAACTGCCCAACCACACTGCTGCTTGAATGTAAACTCTCTTGAGCAGAACCCTTGCATGAGACTATAAGGAGTAGAAGGAAGACACCAAAATTCCACAACTAACAACTAAGAGGAAGTTCAAAATTCTTAGCAGTAGTCAGTCATATGGAAGGGACCAAGAGAGTGAAGATACAGAGGAAAGTAGACATTGTAATGATCATAGAAATAGTCATAAGCTGGGAACTCTAGGGAAAATAAAGGCTCAGGGCATAGGACATACCAAGGACCATAAAATGATATCAGGGAAAAGAAATCACTAATTAATGCAATTATTTGACCTAGACTTTTCTACCTTTATTCTTCTCTTAATTCCAGTGGAAACCATCCTGAAGAAGGCTAAATAACACATGACTTGCAGGGAAGTGTGAGTTGGGAGATGGTATCATTTCCTAGGTAGCAGGTGTATGGTAGCTGTTTTCCAAGACTTGTTCTTATCACAAGATCATGGCATGGTGGCAGGTGGGGTGGGCAGCACCATCAAGGAAGTTTTCGACAGTTCTCACTATTGAGTACAGAACCCTAGCATAAAGCAGTTAAGTCATCCAGTGAATTGACAGAGCTGGGGCGGAGATACTGAACATTGTCAAATATCACCTCCAGCTTGCTACTCGGAGTGTGGTCAGAGGATCAGTAACATCCTCATCACCTGGAGTTCACTGGAAATGCAATCTCCCAACTGTATTGATTCCACTTTGCTCGAGTAGAATGACCACCAACAAAAAAGGATAGGACAAACCTGTCAGGACAGAACCAAAACTCAAACCAAGAAAAGAACTAATGAAGTTGAAGTTTGTCTTAGTAAAATTTTCTGGGCTCAGACAAATAATTTTCCAGATTCCTCTGTTGATCTGCTCCCTTTGAGAAACTGGAGAATAAATGTGATGTGAAAATACCAGGGAATGGTAAATGGCTTCATTTTTAAAAAAGGAAATAGTATAAAAATTGCAAAGAGTGGACCAGTAAGTTCAAAATCAGATTCTATTAGTTATCAATTAGATGGAATGTGAAGAATTACAGAAAATAGTAGGGGTGCGAAAAGCCAAAATAAGTACAAAAAGAATATTGTGCCATCCTGAATATATTTCCTTTATTTTAATTCAATTTATGGTTATTATTTTTTCTTTTTCTAGATTGCTATGGCAGAAAATGATTTATGATATTTCTGAATTACAGAAATGTAATTTTCAAGGTTCTCATAAAATCTTTGTAAAAATGGTAGAGAAATATAGACTGATTGGGTGGTCTTGGGTGACTGGGGATATAGTATCATTATTAGCTGAGATAGAAAATATAGGAAAGAATGACTGGGGAGGGAAATACATAAATATTTCAATTCTGAGAGATGGTTTGGGGAGATTCCAGTGACGATACCCAGGTAGCAGTACAGAGTTTGAGATGGGAGCTATAAATGTCTGAAAAGGGAAGAAAGTTCATTAGAAGGCAGAAAAAAAAAAGAGATCTAAAAACTGAATTCAGCATTGAACAAATATTTATTCATTTATTTACTCATTAATTCATTCAGTATAAGATGCTTTGTGTTCACTGGTAAGTAAAACAACATTGTCTGTCCCCATTGAGCTTACATTCCAGCAGGAGAGACAGGCAATGCTAACAGTGATCAACGTAACTACAGAATATGTTAGGAGACGGCGCGTGCTGTGCCGTGGTAAAAATCATGATGATAAGTTAGGGAGTGCTAGCAGGGGTGGAAGATGTAGTTTCAAAGTGTGTCATGGCCGCCCTGGCTGGTGTGGCTCAGTGGGCTGAGTGGTGGCCTGCAAACCAAAGGGTTGCTTGTTCAATTCCCAGCTGGGGAGCATGCCTGGATTGAGGGCCAGGTCCCAAGTTGGGGTCATGTGAGAGGCAGCCACACATTGATGTTTCTCTCCCTTCCTTCCCCTCCCTCTAAAAATAAATAAATAAAATATTTTTTAAAGGTCTGCCATGGCAGATGTGGGTTATTGGAAAGGTGGTATGTCAGCTAATATCTGAGATAATGTCACAGGAGCCAAATCCAATGTTGAAATGTGAAAATTTTACTTCTCAGCTTCTGCAGTTGGTTAGTGTATATGGTTGTACAAAGAATTTCTCTGAGCCGTGAGGATTAGGTACCTTTCCTCCATCATAGTAGTCACCACATTACTTCACCTTGAGGTTTTTCTCCCCTCTATGTTCCAAATTTCCAGAGGACAATGACTTTTCTTTGTAAACTTGACCATACACCACAGATGAAGAGAATAAAGAAGGGGTAGAAGAAAAAAGGAAAAAGGAATGAAAGGAGAGCAGAATGAAAGGGGGCCCAATTAGAATATCCAAGAAAGTCTCTGGTTTGCTGGTTTGGGGTTTTGTTGGCACTGCCGTTGTGCAATTCCTCCAGGGTTTGCCCAGGGCTAGTCCTGCTATCCATGCTAAAAGGTCAGCCAGAAGGTGTGCGTGCGTGCGTGCGTGTGTGTGTGTGTGTGTGTGTGTGTGTGTGTGAAGAGACCTTTTCTTTTGGTAAGAGCAGGACCTAAATTGGTTACAATTACAAAAATGAAGCCTGTGTTTTCCTTTCCACATGGAGGAAAGGTCTGTAGTAAGAGGCAGTGAAGCCAGGCAAGGGAGAGCAGAGACTAAAAAGGAATGAAAGGAAAGCACATCCTGGAGCCATTACTTGAGTCTGAAGAATCAGTGGGGCTGGGATGGTAGACAGACAGGAAGCACAGGCGCCCACCCCACTCTACACCCTTGGAATCCCCACTTGGTGAGCAAACAGGTTTAAGTACCATTTTGCTTAAGCTAATTTGAATTACCATTCTAATGAGGACCTTGTAAACCATTATGTACACAAGTAATTGAACAAAATTAAGGGGCTTAATCTAAAGAGTAAAAATTGGTAACAAGGGTGGCTTCGAGAAGCCAGAATCAGGACTAATAGATACCAGCTCAAGGGAGGTAAGTGTTGAGAGGCACATAGAGAATTATCTGAAAATCAGAGCAGTCCTTAGAATTAAATGGGATGGCACTTGAAGAGGTGCATTACGAATCCATAGAATTTTTAAGTAGACGCTATGTGGCCACCGTGTTAAAGAGGAGATTCACACTTTGGGTAGACAGTTACAATAAAAAATATCTCCAAGTTTCCTAAAACTCTGAGAGTCTATAATTCTCCCTAGACAGAACACACAAGTGGAAATATCTATCACTGGAGAAATATTATCCACTATAAATTTATTTTCAAAAAATGTTTATGCTAGAAACTGACCCAGAAAAAGAACTATTCATAGATATCTAATAATAAATAAGCTAATATTCCATTAAAAGGTAAGAAAATGTCAGAAGAAACCAAAGGAAAGTTATTAGGTGGTGAATTGTAAAACTGTTTTGAGATAAAATAAGAGGGCTTGACCCTTTTCAGGAAAAAACAGTGATGGACAAATACAGTAATTTTAGAGACAGAAAGAAAACCAAGCACCTACCTAAATCTCCAGGCTGAAATGTGAGCTTCGTAATTAGATATACCAGTAAATGCACTACATTCCATTATAACAAAAAACAGAAAATTTAGAATTGATAGTGTAATTTTGCCTTCCAGTAACATGTTAGTGAGTCATACACTGTACCTACTACCTTTTTAATTCCTGCATACTACAAAGTAGGAAGGAGAAAGTATATAATTATGATTCATCTACATATGTACATGAATATCTGGAGGGTTGGCATCTGAAAGAATTTTTTAAAAAATAAAAAGAAGGAATTTGGAAGTTCCAAAAGGGCACATTTTACTTCATAGATGGTATATTTAAATGACAACATCTTTATCATCCAGAATTGCAACAAATTAAATATTTAAAATGTTAAATGTTGATGACCAGCCTCTGAATATATTACCACTAGAAATTTAATATTATTAATCAACAATAGAATGTTTTGCTCTAGGAATTAAAGACCCATCAATTGTTGTATTCTATATTTGGAAATCAGTCATTTAAAAAAGAAATTATATGCTTTAGAAGTTCAACAAAAGAAAAATGTATCACTAAAGTCATATTATCTGCAAGGGATTTACAGCTAACTGCAGAAAGACATAAAAAATAAGGTTTTAGTAAAGGAATGAAGTAGGCCATTTGAAAAAAAAAGAGAAAGCTTTGCAATATAGTTAGAGTTACCAAACAAATTCAAGTGGACCACAAGGAAGACTGTTCATATAAAAAGAAAATCTTTTTAAAAGGAAGTAAAAGTGAATGTCATCGTAATAAATAGTACAGTGGACAACAATGGGTATAGCTTCTAGCTCACAATGTTCATTAAGATATTGAAAGCGAACTCAGCGTGCACTAATCCATTACTTCACTCTACCTAATAATATAAACTACTTTTGATTCTTTACATTAAAGATATCAAATCAGAATAAGAGAAAAATGGGTTAGTCATAAAGCAGTTAATGAGAAGATTAAAAAGATAATGCTAGGAAAAAGTAATACCCCACTCCACTGCAAAATTTCATTCCATCTTTATCAAGGTAAAAAAATTAACATGTACTATAATTCATGTACACATTACATTTTCTAAAAACTAAAAATAAGCCCTGACTTGTGTGGCTCAGTCGGTTGGGCACTGTCCCGCAAAGCACAAGGTCACTAGTTTGAATCCCGGTCAGGTCAAGGCACAGGCCTGGGTTATGGGTTTGGTCCCAGGTCAGGACAGGTAAGAGAGGCAACCAGTCAATGCTCCTCTTTCACATTGATGCTTCTAGCTTTTTATCCTTCCCTTCCACTCTCTCTTAAATAAAGAAAATCTCTAAAAAAACTAAAAATTGTTATATCATTTGGCTTTAAATCTTTCTGTTTTAGAAGTTTTACATTACATATTTTATTTTAAAAATATATAAAACTCAAAAATATTCCTTTGACAATTCTAATTGAACTGAAATTGCTTGGCTTTCTTTGAAATACTTAACATAGCCTT